>PVJH01005526.1:0-111230 GCA_004026705.1 Nesogale talazaci
TTCTCTAGCAAAGAAGTTGAATCTGAAGAATTTTGTAACTTTGGATTCAGTTTTTTACTATCAAATTAAAGCTAAAAATGCTGCCAGGAAGGAGGGAAGCCAGATTGGAGGGGGAGGAGGCGAGAGGTAGAAGAGGGGGAAGCAGAGCGTTGGGGGAGGAGAAAGCTGAAAGATCCAGGAAACCTGAGGAGAGAGGCAACAAAAACCAATTAAAGTTAATGAACTACAGCTAAGCTTTGTATTTGAGTCCCCCCACCCCCTCTCCCCCGCCCCGGTATACCAGCCTCAACTTGGAACTATTTTTCTTGGAGAGACATGCTCAAAAAGTAGATTATTTCCTTTCTACCCCTATGAGCAGAAGAAAATAATATGACATGCTAATCAACAAAAACATGAGTATGTTTTGTACAGTTAGCTAGTGGGTTTGTCACTTGTCCTTCAGTCTTGGTCCTACCACCCACTGAATTCTGGCAAAATCCCAGAATGTCACAAGCGCTGTCCTTCTCTCTCTTCACGTAAGCGGAGAGAAAGGCAGCCTTAGTGAGGAGTTATCTGGAGACAGGAGGCGGAGGTCCAATTGTAGTATCTAATATTAGAAATAGAGACGCCTCCAATGGTTTTTGGCAGACTGAGCCTAGAAAGAGTGGCTCTGGCTCTCCCACTCAAACGTCTTAAATAGTTTATATATCTTTTTGATTAATTTGGCTGGAGACATGACTGCAGTTAATGTATTAGGTAGAGGAGTTAAGAGGAAGAATCCTATTTCAATTATACCCATTTTCTAGGATAATTTATTCCACTAAGCCAATTTTAGTTAAACGAAAATTTCTGTTAAAAAATGGAATAGTATCTTAGATGGTTTAGATCTTTTGTTTGTTTATTACCCACAGATTCAAAGAAATTTGAATACAAATTAAGGGTATTTTCCTAACATTTCTATTTTTCCATTCAACCTTATGGCCAAGTGTCATATGAAAATTCTGAATGCAAAACGTAGTATACACCAATATCAATGACTTCAAAGGGCATTTAAAATATGATCTTGTAATACTCCATTTTTTCATTTGAAGTCACATTGCCTATTTTTCAAAAGCATTCCATGCTTTGCCCTTTTGTCTTTATCTGAGACTTGAAACAATAGAATTTCCATCTTTTTACTTTCCTGCTCCTAATTTCATTCCTTTAAAAAATTCTTAAATCATTTATCATTTTTTTCTTTTACAGAAATGGATAGAAGCGAATGACCTTACTGTATATTTTACTTGACTAATCTTAAACTATCATTTTGCCATAGTGATTACACATGATTTGAAACCAACAGGCACCCCCAGGGCAATTCTACCATGGGAAAGAGTTGTACCCAGAAGGGGGTACAGATAGGAACCAGAAACACAGGGAATCCAGGACAGATGATCCCCTCAGAACCAGTGGTGAGAGTGGTGACACTGGGAGAGTGGAGGGGAGGTGAAGTAGAAGAGGGGAACAGATTATAAGATTCTACATACATATGTATGGACAAGAGGGACACTGAACAGTGTCAGACATGATAAAATAATAATTTATAAACTATCAAGGGTTCATAGGGGGGTGGAGAGGGGGAGCAAAAAAGGAGGGGCCATTACTAAGGGCTCAAGGGAAAGCAAATGTTTGCAGAATGATGATGACAACAAATATGCTAGACACAATGGATATATGTATATATGGGTTGTGATAAGAGGTGAATGAGTCTCCAATAAAATGATTTTGTGAAAAAGAGAGTTGTAGACTTGGAAGCCAAGAGGGATGATAACACCCTGTTCTCTTTGAGTCAGAATTGACAGGAAGGCATTGACATGAAGGCATGTAGTCATTTTGGCTGGTTTGTTTCTTCTGGTTTCCTGAGAGGTCCTGATTTGAGAGGTCTCAAATCAATCACTGTTGTGTAAGACAGCACATCCGTTGCTAACTAAAATACGCAAACTCACTACCCAGGAGTCAATTCAGATACACAGTGGCTGTGTGGGACAGGTGTGGAGCTGCCTGTGGTACTACCTGAAATCGAGATTGTTTCTGAGATTAGACATCCTCATCTTTCTTGGGGAAGTTGGTGATTTCAAACTACTAACATTGTAGTTCATAGTCCAGTGTGTGTCCCACTACTCTGCCAGGGCTCCACACCATTATTATGTTGGCTAAAACAATATATACAAAGGTAAGCAAAAAAGTATTGCTAGAAAGTGATAGAAATTATTAAAAACATAAAAATATGATGCTATTGTTTCTGGATTTATCTTCCTTC
The DNA here is from genome assembly GCA_004026705.1 of Nesogale talazaci. Lineage (NCBI taxonomy): Eukaryota > Metazoa > Chordata > Mammalia > Afrosoricida > Tenrecidae > Nesogale > Nesogale talazaci. The sequence goes on from PVJH01005526.1 coordinate 2,279, forward strand.
TAGGTGCATAGACTTTTGTTTCAATTTCCCTAGCCCTTTCTCTAAAGAATTCTGCACCATGAAAATAATAGTTTGGATATTCTCCAGGGGCTCAAATTGTGATCCTTATAAAACTTATTTATGTTTAGGGGACATAAATAGTTTGGAAGGTGCAAATTTCATCACTGCTCATCATATAGAGTAACATTCTCAGATGAAATGCTTATAGGATAGTTGTTGATTCCCTTGAAGACAGAGGGGCATTCAAAGTGGTAGGGGAAAATTTTTTTTTCACCAATGCCATTTCTGATTTTCTGTAAACTTCTTTCTAATAAGCTCTCTACTTATCCTGTGAGTTTTAGAAAATCTCTCGAGACCACTCCTGTTGAATTCTAAAACCAAACAAAAATACTTGTCATATCCTTCTGAGCCGACCTCTCTGCTTCGAATTTCACTGCTTTAGTTGATCCTTTCAGAGGTCACTTTTTAAAAATGGGGCCTTGCTCTCTGGATCCTGTTGGAAAGTCCACTTCTCATCGCCGGTTACCCCTTGTTTCATGAAGTCTTCTTTGTTGGTTTCAATCTTACTCAACAAAACTCATAGAAAGATAAGCTCTTTACACTAGTTGACCTCATAACCTTGGGGCCCCCTCAAGCAAAATCTCGCTGAGATCAAGATCTTCACTTACAGAGCTAAGTGAGCACTCAAATCCAGTAACTCTTGAATCAGCCATCATCATATGATCTCTTTTTAAGAGTTTTTGGACATCAGCCATGGTTTTATCATCCATTATGGTATTCCTTTTGCTGGCTCATCTTTAAGATCTTTGCAACCTTTCTTAAAGCCTTGATACATCTAAAAACTGTGATAGTATAAAAATAGTACAAAAATGATAGTATAAAAAAGGGTTTTGTGACATTTCAATGATTTAGAAATGTGTCCATTTGAGTTAATTTTTTAGTATTATAGACTTGACCTCAAAATCATTTTCCTCTTCCCACAAAAAGTATGCCCTCCCCTCTTTATTTAGACTCATTAATGAAACTGCTTGTCTGTGCCTTTGTTTTACCATGGCAGCTCCTCTCTCACTGCAATGCTAGAAGCTGTGCCATTGGTATTTCAAATATCAACACGGTCACCTAAAGTGAAAAGGTTTCAGCACAGCTTCCAGAGGAAGAACAAACTACGGAGAAGGGATCATTTGACCACTTTGGAAGAAGTCACTAAAAACCTTGTGGATAGCATTGGAGCACTGTCAGATACAGGAAACTTTATTAATCAAAAAGCAGAATGTTGTCACATATTGCACCCCCAGTTAGGAGATCTTCAAAACATGACTCAAGGGGAAACACTTTCTCAAATTAGTGGCAACCTAAGGACCAACATGGGGTAAAGCCTGGGGGAGTGAAGTCTTTGGAACCTTTGTTTGCTGATGAGACATAATGCAATCGTCTTTAAAATTCTATTAAAAATGGAAGTTGGAATGTATACATTATGAAAATAGGAAAGTTGGAAGTTATTAAAAATAAAATGAACCACATACAGATTGATATCCTGGGTGGCAGTCTGATGAAATGGACTGATATTGACCATTTCAAATGAAAATATATATATAAGGTTTACTGTGCCAGGAATGCCCGATTCAAGGGGATGGGCCTCACTTTAATTGTTAAAAAGGACATTTAGAGATCTATTTTGAACCACAATGCTCTCTCTGACGGGATAAGATCCATTAGCTTACAAGGAAATTTAGTCAATATGACTACTTTCAGATTTACGCATCACCCATTAAAGTTCATTCCCATCAAGTCAGTGTTAATTGACAGTAACCCAGTAGGACAGGGTAGAACTGTCCTTGTGAGTTTGCCAGACTTCATCAGCTTATGTGAGTAGATAGCCCCATCCTTGTCCCTCAGCATGATAGGTAGTTTTGAACTGCTATCCTTGTGCATCACAACCCAGTGCATTATCACTGCACGGCCATGGTACCCCATGAACACTAATAGGGCATCAATTGAAGAGCTACAACTGGGAGTTCACACAAAATTGTTGTAGGAACCCCTAGGAAGTCAGTGTTTCTTTTGTTGTAAAAAGGGTCACTATAAATTGGCACCTAAAAATTACACCAACATCTTCAATCTGAAATTGATCAAACATTCAACCAAAATGGATTGATAGTTATTGATAATTAGAATGCAAAAGGTGAAAACAAAGAGAATGGAATAGTAGTTGGAAAATATGGTCTTGGTAACAGAAATGAGCTGGAGCTCACGTGATAAAATTTTTTAAGAACAATGACTTTTTCATTACAAATCATTTTTTATTTCTAAACAGAAAATATGACTGTAGATATGAATTTCTCTGGAGAGAATTTGCAGAAATCAAATTTACTAATGTGTGGAAAGAGACAATAGAGAAGTTCACTGTCATCAGCTAAAGATAGAGTAGGACTAACTGTGGAACAGACCATCCAGTCCATGTTAAAGCTGAAGGAAAGAAAAATCCATGAGAACCAAAATACCATTTTGAGAATATTCCACCTTAATTTTTGGAAGATCTCAAGCACAGATTTGAATCACTGAATACTAATAGCAGAATACTTGACACATTCAGAATATGTGACATCTAGAACATCATTCATGAAGAAAACACAAAATTCTAGAGAGAAGAAAAGAAAGAAAAGGTCAAAGTAGATGCCAGCATATGTTCTGAAGCCTGCTTTGAGTTGCAAAATAGCAAAGATAACTGAAAAAAGATGAAGTCAAATAACTGAATTGAACATTTCAAAGGGCAGGTCAAGAAGACAAAGTAAACAATTGCAATAAATCATGCAGAAGCCTAGAGTTGGAAAACCAAAAAAGAAGAACATGTGCAGTGCATTTTAACCTGAAAGAACTCAAGCCTCGAGTCCCAATATTGAAAGATCCTGTGAGTAATGCAGGTGTATCAAAAGGAGATGGAAAAATATAGTCACTGTACCAAAATGTAATATTAAATCGTGCTGTTTTTGGATGCTCTCTAACAATTTTCTGTAAGTCAACATCCCTCTTAAAATGAGTGTCCCAAATTGTGCTGGCTTTCACATTTCTTCCCACATTAACACACTTGTTGTGTCTTAATAATGCACTTTTATCTGTCATATATTTCCTTGGTGGTTATTATTTATATCTATACTTTAGGTTTATAATTTTTTAGATTAAGTACAATTCATTCAGGATTTTTCCATTTTGTGTTTGTAATAGCACTTTTTTGTGTTTCTGTTATGTATAGGTATAAGAGCAAGGGTTGAAAGGACATTTTTTTTTCCTTCAAAAAGAGTAAATCAGAGAAGCATAGAGAAGTAGAGATTTTCTACATTTAGCTTCAACATTTTTTACATTAAAAAGCAGCTTGTCAAAGTATTATTTTTGCTACTTACATAAAGTAAGCATTCAAATAATTCAAATAAGATGAACAATTTACTTAGGGAGAGACAAAGTATCACCACTCTCACCACTGGTGCTAATGGTATTATCTGTCCTGGATTCCCCATGTTTCCAGTGTCTATCTGTACCAGAGCCCATCCTCTGGTCTAACTGGATTTGTAAGGTACAGTTGGGATCATGATCATGGGGATGAAAGCATTTAAGAACTAGAGGAAAGTTGCATATTCCATCATTGCTACACTGGACCCTGACCGGCTCGTCTCTTTCAATCAACCCTTCTGTAAGGGGATGCTGTATTACTTACTGATGGACCTGGGATCCACAATCTGTACTCCCCCTCATTTATAATTATATAATTTTAGTTCTTCATGCCTAATATCTGATCCCTTTGACACCTCATGATCACATAGGCTCATGTGTTTCTTCCATGTGGGTTTTGTTGCTTCTGAGCTAGATGGCCACTTGTTTACTTTCAAGCCTTTGAGACTCCAGAGACTATATCTTTTGATTGCCTGGCGCCATCAGCTTTTTTCACCACTTTTGCTTATGCATACACTTGTCTTCAGAGATTGTGTCAGGAGCATCATGGAATGCCGATTGAATAGAATATTCTTGCATTAAGGAAGTACTTGAGTTGAGGTCCAATGTCCATCTGTTGCCTTAATACTAGCTAACTTAATACTAACCTCAATACTTACATAATATGCACAAAAATCTATTTCCCCATCAGCATATATAAAAATAGTTACCTATGTACATTCCTATATTTAGACCTCTATAAATTCCCTTTGCCTTCTATTTCTTTCCTCTATTTCTTTTTATTTTTTCTCTTGTCCCACTATAAGGCTCAGCCTTCATTTGTGTTTCAGTAACTTCACTTGGTTACATTCCTCTTGATTAATCCCTACCAGGTCTCTCACAGCCACCTTGATACTGACTGTGGATCACTTGTTCCTTTGTCCTCTTAGAACTAATGGTGAGATTGGCAATCCCAGGAAGGTGGAGGGAAGGTGAGGTAGGCAGGATGAACCAATTAAATGAATGTACAAATAACCTCCTCCCTGGGACTTGGACAACAGTGAAGTGGGTGAAGGGAGACACCGGACAGTAGATGATATGACAAAATAATAATAATTAAAATAATAATAATTTACAAATTTGCAAGGATTCAAGGGGGAGGAGGAATCAGGAAAAAGGAGAAACTAATACCAAGGGCTTAAGTAGAAAGCAAATGTTTTGGGAATGATGTTGGCAAATGTGGATGTATGTATGGGTTGTGATAAGAGTCATACAAGCCCCCCATGTAATGATGAAAAATAAAGAATAGACAAAGTGAATGGGTAAGTTCATATAAATTAAGCTTCTGGTGAATCCCCTCTGATAAGTAGTAGGGATGTGAGTAGCCTTGCTATCATATGGAGTGCATTGGAGAGTGGGTTATTGCAGATGGAATTGGGTTAAAATTTAACACCTTATTATTTGATGTTCTTTGACCCATCTTAAATTTGTTCTACTTTTTAATAGTTTCTGCTTTCTTTTGGATTGAGATTTAACTCTGTTTTATTTTATTATTGTTGCTAGCCTGCTTTTGCTATTGTTCTGCCTGTTCTACACATGTCATCCAGGATAGGTAAATCTGGATTAATGGTTTCTTAGAGGTTGCAGGGAAAATGGAGAGCTAATAACAATGTAACAAGAAGTAGTACTCTCAAATTGATTGTTATGATGATTTTATAATCTTCTTAATAAGATTGAACTATTGAATTGCAAAGCATTTGACTTATACCACTCAAAAGGTTTAACACAGAATAGACAATGATGTAGACAGACATTTAAAAAGGGAAATATCCTATAGATATCAAAATTCAGCCTTCACTTGTCAAGAAAATGTGTACCTAAACCTCAATAAAATATAATTTTTTTATACCTGTCAAATTACCCAATATATTTTTTTCAGTTTTTTCTAATTATTTTCATTCCAATACTGAGAGGTACAAAGAAAGATGTCCTCCACTCCAGCCTCCCAGGAGCCCAGTCCTGGCAGAGCATGTTTTTGACCATGGCACTAGTGGAGGCACTGTTTGCCCCACAACTGAATCAATGCCAGCAAAGCCTCTCTGAGGACTCTAGCACAGCATGACAATTGATGTGTCAGGATGTGACTCTAGTTTCAGAGTTTAGTTTGTTTTAAATTTTTTTACAAGATTTGTTCTAAAATTTCAATTCAATGTTCTTGGTAAGAAAGCTACAGGCATTCGTTTACTATATGTTTGGATATGGATAATTATAATATTTTGTGGAGCCAATGTGAAAATATGAAAGAAGAATTTACTATTAGTAACATATTTGATATTGTATTGTTATGAAATAAATGAGAAATGGTATCAATGGTTTATGCACAAAATTGTTAGTATTGCTTATAGTAATAAAATTTGATAGCATAGATGTCCAAATATAGAAAAGTGGTCAAATGATCTGATGCAACCAATAATATATTTTATAGTTACTGTCATTTTTAACAAACATTTAATGATATAAAAGACCCTTTAGTTGACCTGTAAAGAAAGAATAAAATAACTTACTAAATAGTACCTAGATTGCAACTTTTATGAGGGCAAGTTGTTTTCTGTTTAATCCATACCTGATTATTTCCTTAGTGTGTAGTGCCAGGCGAAAGCAATGGGTTGGCCGAATGAATCATGTGATGAATGACTACCCAATATGGAGGCTGACCTATGTAAAGACTGAATGAGCAAAATTCAGAGCTCTGTAGTTCTATTTCTTTCACAATGTTATCCATAAATAGTTGGCTATGATGCACACAGTCAAATGTGTTTGTATGGTCAGTAAAACCAAAAATTAGCAAAAGAATCAGAATATCAAATTATTAAAATCCTTGAATATACAGATGACACAACATGAAAGATGTTTCAAGGTTTTTTTTAATCTTTTCATCATATGTAGGTAGACTCCGTGCAAAGGAACACAGCATCAGGATTGGAGGAAGGCTTATTAAAAATCCTGTGATATGTAAATGGGACAAGACTGCTGAAGCACTTGATGATGAAGACACAGCACTGTAGTCTTCAGCATGGATTGCAACTCAAAGTAAATAGAATAAAAATACTCACCAGTAGACTAGTAGATAACATCCTTATGAACCCGGAAAGATGAACATCTTCAAGCACTGTGTTTTACTTGACTCTGTAATCAATGCTCACAAAAGCAGCAGCCAACAGTCTATCGATGGGTGGTAAGTGGCACATCTATTGCATGCTGTTGTCAGTAGGCACTCTCAAGTAGGTTCCTATTTACAGCAATCTGGTGCAGTACGAATGAAACACAGCCCCACTGTGCTCCTTGCTCCTTTTCACTGTCTCTCCACTTTCCCAAACACAATGTCCTGCTCCAAGGACTAGTCTCTCTTGCCAACATGTCCGAAATGTCTGAGATGGTTTCACCACTCTTGCCTCTAAGGAGCATTTGGGCTGCACTTTTTTTCAAGACAGATGTGTTTGTTCTTTTAGCAGTCCATGATGCTTTCGACACTCTTCATGAGCACCATAGTTTAAAGGAATCTGTTTTGCTTCAGTCATCTTGATTCAATATACAACTTTCACTTGCACAGGCAGCAGTGGAAAATACTGTAGTTTGAGTTAGGTTTACTTTAATCCTCAAAGTAACACCCTTGTTTTTCAGCTCTTTAAAGAGATCTCGTGCAACAGATTTACCCAGTGCAAGATGTCTTCTGATCTCTTAATGACATTCATCAACCTTGATTGTGTTACTTTTAGCCCAATTGCGGGGGTTTGGGTTTTCTTTACACTGAGTTGCCTTCCATAAGGAAGGCTCCAATCATTGATCTTCGCTAGCACGTGCCGCAAGTGCTCCTCATGCTGAGTAAGACAAAACTGTGTCATTTGCATATCTCAGGTTCACAAGCCTTCCTCTTATCCAGATGGCCAATTCTCATGCATAGAAACCAGCATCTATGGGGCTAAGCCCACATGGCATAGTGGTTGTGCATAAGACTGCGGCCCACTGGGATGGAGGTTCAAATCCAGCAGCAAGACTGGGCCTCCTTCTCCCACCACCAAAAGGGCAGTGATGCCCCCCAAAAAAGAAACCAGCATCTCTGATGGTTTGCACAAGTCAGCTGTGTAAGTCTACATTAAAGTGTTTAAGAGCAACTTTAGGGACTAAGGTAGGTATGACTGAAACCAAGATGTTTTCAATACCTTCTTGTGCATGTCAAAGCTCAGTGATGATGAATGTGAAATGAAGAAAATTGATACATTTGAATTATGGTGTTGTTAAAGAATATTGAAGGTCCCATGCAAGGAATTCCAGAAGAAGAAACAAATCTGTCATGAAACAAATATATCAAAATGTTTATTAGAAGCTAGGATGATGATATTTGTCTTAAGTAATTTGTTCTCAGGAGAGACATATCTTTTTTTTTTTTGTGGGCATCACTGCCTCTGGTGGTCATGGGCGCTACCCAGCCACTGCTGGATTTGAACGCCAAGCCCGTGGGCTGCCGTTCTGCACTCAACCACTTACACCACGGGGGCTGAGCCAGGAGAGACATATCTTTATGGAAAATCATGTTTGGAAAAGTATAGGGTCAGCAAAACATATGAAAACCCTTGTGTTAAGTTGAGTTCTCAAGAGAAGCAAAACCAGTTATCTTTAAACACATATAATAATATTTATTTGTATGTGTTATTTATATGTACGTATTTAAAGATTATATATACATGTGTGTATATGTGTGTGCATATATATATATATATATATATATAGAGAGAGAGAGAGAGAGAGAGAGAGAGAAATGAAGAAAATAATTGGCTCATGCCATTCCAGATACAGACAAGTCCTTTCCTAAGATCTGTCTTGGAAGAAGTACTTTGGGGTTGCCCCTTAGGGACAAGGCTGGCAAGATTTATGTTACCAGGAGAGACTAGTCTCTGGAGAAGGACACAGTGTTTGGTAAAATTGGAGGACAGCGCAAAGGAGGAAGCCCCTCCACAAGATGGATTGACACAGTGACTGCAAAAATGGTCTTAGGCATGAGAAAAATTGTAGGATTGTGCAGGACTATGCAGCATGAACAGGGTCACTATGGGTCATAATTAATTAGATGGCACCTAGCAACATCAACAATGTTAAACCTAACTTTGTTCTCACTGTAGTATGTGTATTCTTGAGGAGGGATAAAACCACTGCTAGTTCCTGGTAGCACTCATATGACTCTTCCTAATGCTGTTGTTTTCCCAATTCACAAGTAAACAATTGAGTTTATTTTCACATATGTCAATGTTGGTCAAACTGCTTTTACCAGATGACTTTAGGGACTCCTTTCAACTTGTAATGTTGTACATTTAGATTTGGAATTTTGAACACATTTTATCTGGAAAAATGCTTCCTTATTATGTGTTTGTAATACTTTATTTTCTAATGCATACTCTGCATGTCCCAGTGAAAGATTATTCTCTATACTGGAGAGCATTAAGGAACCCATGTTGTTTTTCTGTGGACATTGACAATAATGATCATACTTTAATCCCACAACTGAATTTTGAGTGTTATCTTTTACATTTCAATCAAATTTGAAAGATATGCTTTTTTTAACATATTTTGAAGTCATTTAAAAATTACCAAATGTTTTTAAAATAGACCACAGAATTAATTTTAGGATGCCCAAATTGTAATTTTAGCCATCTTCACTATTTTTTTTTTTGGTAACTGCAAATATAGTATCGCTTTATGTTGAAAAGCTTTTGGATATTTTTCCTAATAAACAAGAATATTATTTGTATAACTAGAGTAAAATTATCAGCATCAGGATATTAGCATTGATATAATATTATACTAGATTATATGCTGACATAATACACTAGCTTATACTAGTATATAGTAAATAATAGTAAATATTGCCTATAATAGTAAAGAAAGTATACATATACATGTTGCATCTAGTTGCTTTATCTCTTTAATTTTATATTGGTATAATTCTTCAATCTGGGTCTTTGATGACCTTGACATTTTTTGAAAAGGGTAGTTAAATTATTTTGTAGTATGTCATCCATGTGGTTTTGGTTGACATTTCTTCATGAATAGATTCAGGCGAGGTGTTTTTAGCAGTGGTACCACAGAAGTGATGCTGCCTTGCTCAGTGGGCACCTGTTGAAAGAGACTTTGAGACTGTGTAAATATCTTATGTCATCAAATACTTAACCTCTTGTTTGCTGCTTAATGAAATGTGACTGATTATTTTCACATGGGAAGTTCTGATTCCATAACTTTTCCCATAATAATTATCCTATAATCAAATAATATTTTAATTGTGAAATAGCATCTCAGATTAGGTGACTGGAGACCCTTTCAAGGTAATTTTTTTTTTTAGTATTTTGACATGTCTCCATATATTGTGTGTGAGTGTGTGTGTGCATGTGGGTGTGTAAACACATTTTTCCTTTCTGGACTTAAACTTTTTTTCAATTGAAAGCTCATCCTTTAGATTTCCAATTCTAATCTTTGCATCAACCACACAGCCAATTTTTAAAGATTATCTTCAGTTCTTATTTTACCACTGATTACTTTTGTCAATATAATAGTTTGACTACATTGTGTACATAATGAAGCAACCAGTTTACCTAGGACAATGAAGGAGATATAGGCATAATAAAAAAAGAGGGGATATGGGGTTGGTAAAAGCTTGCATCTTTATTGTGATGAGTGACCAGTCTTTGGAAAAAGACAGTATACTCAGTGAAGAAGAGGGGCAGCAAAGGAGAGGAAGGCTTCCATGAGGTGGACCGATATGGAGGATGCAACTCTGAGAATAGGAGTGAAGGAATCGTGTGGATGGCAGGCACTTAGCACTGTGTCCTTCTGTTGTGCATAAGGCCACTGTGGGTAGAAGCCAGCTCGATGGCAATTAATAACAAAAGCAACAAATTTGAAACAAGTTTCATGTTAAATTATTCTTCTTTGCTCGAAGGAGAGCTCCCTCCTTATATTTCCTGGGCCATCAGTCAAAAAGACTGAATTGATAATCCATTAAAAACACAACTAGTCAGTGTCATTGTCACCATTTTCTTCTATCTGCTTTAAAACTCATGCTTCATCTTTATATAGAGTTCTTAGTGGAGACCTTATTTCTGCCTTTATCCTTCTTTTGATTAGATTTAAGGATGGACTAAGTTACTGTAACTGTTATCTCTTAAATGTGAACAATGAGCAGATTCATTTCAAGGAAAAAGGTATTGGCATAGTTCATTTAGACAAGAAACCTGGTAACATAATTTGCAATGAAACAAGTTAATAGAATAGTTTGTTTATTCAATTATGAATGATCACTTCTAAGAAGCATTTCAAAGAAGTGGTAAAGGTTTCTGCTTCTTCTTTTTTTTTTGTCATTTGTCATCAGAATGGAAGAGGATATAAACACACCAAAACATTATGGACCTTTCTAATCCTCAAGGATATATTCTCAGATCCTTATTTGAGAAATCATGTGGTAGATTTTTAAATTGTCTTCTGGTGCCATTCACAGAAACATCTAACACCTTTTTTTTCTAGAGATGCTATTGGATCTGAGAACATCTGCAACAGTCTGAAACATGTTTTCCTCAGCATTTTGCTTTAATCTTTCTATAGACATCAGACATTCTCACAGATTTTGTGATATATTAGTTATACTCAACAAAAATCATTTATGCCTATGTCTTGAGTCATGTCAATCTGAATTGAAAATGTGTCAACTTTCTTAACATCTCTAAATTCTTCTTTCAAAATTTTGAAGAGCCCATAAGCGAGACTGGTTCATAACAGGATCCATTTTAGGAAAAATGACTGTGATTATTAAAGTTCTGGAAGTCAGTCATTTAGTGAAAGGTAAGAAGTAGGTCCAAGTCATGACCCCACCCCTACATTAGAAAAACATTATGCAAAGGACATCCAGAATCTGTTTACCAGATGAGAATGGAAAATTCCAAGTAGAAGAATTCTTAATTCCTACACGGGAAATTAGATAATTAAAGTTAAATAATAATTTAATGGATTTCCACAATGTTAAGTTATTATCTTATCTTTTATGAAAATAGAATTCTCTAAGTTCTGTACCTTTTGCTCAGGAGCAAAAGTGATTCGTTGTATGACCTAGTGATTAAGTAAAGCTTGACTAGTTTTAGAATTTATTCTATTTTGATCTGACATAAAGCTTAATTTGAACATGTGCTTAAAACTGAGGCTCATAATGTATAATTTTTTATAAAATTGCAGTTCATTTGCATGGTATTTAATTAAATATAATGAGACACTACAATATGTTTGAATGCCAATGGTTATCACTAACTAGATTCATGTTTAAAGTAAAATTAAATTTCCTTAGAAATATTGAACCTTCAGAACTTCTACTAAATCTATCCATTTTTAATTTATTAGGTATTATGCTATTTTTCCTTTTACTTAGTATAACTTATATGTTATTTAGTATTATGTATACTTGTATTACTTTCTAAGGATTCAAGTTTTAAGAAAAACCTGGGGTTGAGTCCCAGTGGTGTAGTGGTTGTGCGTGGGACTGCGACCCACTGGGTTGGAGGTTAAAATCCAGCAGCAGCTCTCCGGGAGCAAGGCTGGGCCTCCTACTCCCCACACCAGAGGGCAGTGATGCCCTCCAAAAAACAATATAACAACAACAAAAAGAAAAACCTGTAAGGTAGTTGTGATCGCTCACATAAAGTTTCTATACATACAAAACTGACTGATGTCACTTAATAACTGCATATATCTGCACACACAGACATGCTATGGGAAATTCATTACAAAATATATATTACAAAATATATTCAAATGTATTGAATCATTTAATAATATTGTGAAAAAATCTGGGAAAAACTAATATATATGAAGAGAGATTGTCACCCCTCAAAAGGAATGATATTTTTCAAAGTTACGTATTTAATCTTTTTACAAAACTATCTATCACCTTCAAAATACACTCCATTACAATTAATACATTTGTCAAATCTGCGATTCCATTCTTGCATATATCTTTTAAACTTATCAGTTTGGATGGCTGACAGCACCTCCTTCATTTTTTTCTTCACCTCTTTTATCTCAACAAATCCCTGTCATTTCATGTTCTTCTTCATCCATGGAAACAAAAAGAAGTTGCATGTAATGAGGTCAGGTCAGTAAGGTGAGGGGGCAAGAGAGGTATGCTGTTTGTTTGTTTTTTAATCAAAAACTGGTGCATTAAGATGGCTGTGTGAACAGGTGCATTGTGGTCCCAAAATCAGTCCCCCATCTGCAACAAATCAGGCCTTTTTATGTCTCACACTGTTAACCAATCTTTTATGAACCTCTAAATAGAAAGCTTGATTAACAGTCTGACCTGGTGGAATGAACTATAAATGCACCGAGTTGACATTTTCAGCCATTCAGGAAATTGACAGATGTCCAGAAGGAGGTTGGTCATCAATCAGCACTCCATCTTTTTGAAACATGAAAATCACTCATACACTTGAATTTTTCCCATCACAAAAGAACGAGGTTTGAAGAAAACTGCTTTTAGGAAAAAATTCACTATGACCAGAAAGAACATTCTTGGTGAGACCACTGGGTGCACTAAGTAAGAGTTAATTGCTTGATGTTCACCTAGTGGGAAGATTGCATACCAAGAAAGTTCTGCCCAGGAGAGCTTTTTTTTGGTTTGTTTTGTGTATCCCCTCAAATAGATATATGTATGGACATGTACATGTATATATGTAAGTCAAATAAAAATTCTACTAAGGTTCCAGGTTTGTTTTGAACCAAACGTATTTATACATGTATCTGTGATGAGTGGTTGGTTGAAGATAGTTTCTGTCAGCAATATACTTATCTTAGCCTATTTAGAAAAATTGAAAAAAATACACAAAAGAAAAATAAAACCTGGGTCTTATAAAAATATTACCTTTCTTGAGCATCTGCTGGGGCAGTTAAATTCAAGGCAGAGAATTGTACTGTTACTGTTTTATTTTTTGCGGGGTGTGTCTGTGGATTCCAAGGGGGGGTTGTTGGTAGATAATCTTGCAGGAAGCAGGGCAATCACAAGAGCTTATGATAAAGGAGTTCTAAGAAAAAAGAAGCACACATTGTGGAGAAAATCTCGGAAGATGGCATTAAGGATTTTTTTGATCACCATAATGCCCTTGCCTATTCTTTCAGGATAGTGAGAATTATCATATGACAATTTTATTGGGAAATTTTTTCTTGTACACATTATAGATCTTCAGCAAACCCCTTTAGACTTCTCTTCTTTTCTGAGTTACAAAGAACGTGGAAAAGGAAACCACTTGTGACCCTCAGAAATTCTCAAACACTTGTTTGGCACAGTGTAAATCAGACAGGGGAAAATTAGTTAGCTGGGCAAATTTTGGAGAGATGGCAGCACCACCTTTATAAATATTTAAAGCTGAATGGAGAGTATGTGGGGAAAGATGAACGTCACATTCTCATATTTTTGTTAAAATTGTTTATGTTATTTTGTAGCAATACCTTTTTACTTTTGTGTGTACTGTATGTATGTGTGTGTGACTATGCTCCAAAAGTTCATGGAGAGAGGGAATTAAAGATTCTGCAACATTTGTACTCAATTTTTACAGTCCCATATATTGTGTGAAACATGGGAACTTCTATATGTATATACCACAGACACATATAATATACATGATTTGATTGATTGATTTGAATTGATTCTATGGCAACTTGTTTGGTATTACTCTACTATTATATATGCACTCCCTTTACATTTTGTGAACCTGATTATTTTATCATTTACCACATCATAAACAAAACTACCTAGAGTGATATTTCTCAAACTGGAAATGCTTCAGAATCATCTGGAGTGTTTTTAAAACCTAGAAGAATTGGGTCCACTCCCAGAATTTCTGATATAATAACTCTAGAGATGGGTCTAAGAATGTGCATTTCAAGTTATTCTGAATGTTCTTCCTGGTACAGCGATCACACTTTGAAAACGGCTGCCACTATGTGAAGGATTGCAGTACCAGCACACAGCTATTGACCCTGTCCTCCTCATACTGACTCTATAGTGTGAGCTGCTTCCTAGGTTTTCTGAGTAGTTGCTGGGTTTGATTCACTTACCTAGAGGTTAGCAGCCCAACACTTAATAGCACTATCGAGGCTCTGTAACTCTCACCAAGTGAATGGACAGGGCTATGGTAGAAGGTTATGTGTAATACTCTAGGGGGGTTGTACAGTTTGGTATCCACACCCTGGCTAAAGAAATGAGCCATCTTTGAAGCAGGAGCAGAGGGAGAAATCCCAGGACTATCTGAACAGCATAGTCTAGATCTGCGTCTGCAAGTTCTCTGTGCCCATGTCTGTGAACTATTGCATACTTGCAGAATGGCTATAGATTGTACTGGGAGGCCTGGCTGAAGTCAGAGTAGGCAGAGAAAGATGGATTGAGGAGGTCTGTCTGACCTCTGTCTTGTGGGCCTAGGGAAGCCAGAGGAGGTAATATATGGTCCTCCATGTCATATACTTATAGCCATTTAATGCAGTATTGTGTGTGCATGGCTATAAAAAGTCAAATGCGGCCAAGTAGAAGGGATCTTCTCAGAGACAAGGTGTGTGAATGACTTTATCTCATGCACTTTGGGAATATTAAGAGGAACGACCAGTGTCCAGAGAAGGCAATGAAGCTTGTTTCAATGAAAGGAAATTTAAAAAAAAGATAGAAAAAAGGAAGACTCTCAATGTTCTGGGTGGACAAATGGTTGCAACAATGACCTCAAACATCACACACAGTGGGCTGTGAGAATGACTAAGGACTGGGCAGTGTTTGGTATATGCTTTCCAGCAAAAATATCCTGATAGCCCAGAGATTGACTGCTTCGCTCCTCAGAGGTTGATGACTGAAACTCACTAACCACTCTGTGGGAAATAGAGCCGGCACATTGGTTCCATAAAGATTTATAGCCTTGGAAACCTTATAGGTCAGCTCCATTCTGGACTATGAGTTGAAGGAGGTATTTCCAACAAAATATCATCTGATATAGTGAGAACAGAATAACTGTAATGGACACTTTCATTTATTTAAATTTTCTATTTAGAACACAGCTTACCTTATCAAGGATTTAGAGAAGTTGTCTCTCTCCCCACCCCCACCCCCACCAGCCCCTGGCCACGAGTGCACTGTTTTACCAGACACAGAGTCTTTCTTAATTTAGATTAGTTTTTTCCATATAGTGTCTTCAGGAAGTGTACTTGGATCAAATGGAAAGAAACATCAGCCATAGATTTTATGAATTTTCGAATATATGGCTAAAGAAAAATATATTTTGACTATTTTTATGGCTCTGTAGGAAACAAAACCTTCATGTTTTCTACCCTTAGCATGCATGAAAGGGACCTGAGAAAGGTAATGTCCTGGAATTTTACAAATGGTAGCAGAGTATGATTATCACTCAAAGGTTATATCGAGGTTGTCTGGCTCTTTTAATGTGCATGGCCACTTCATGCAGCCATTATGTAAAACATCTAGAGTATAAAATAAAATGTGTTTTTTAAAGTAAATATTAGCAAAATTTGACCTCATTTCAGAAATTCTATTTCCTAGACAAGAGGCTCATTTTATTTGACCCAAACAGAAACCCATCTTTGTTTTTGAGAAATCACAGATTCAAATATTACAATCTGGAAATTCATCTTTGTTAAAACATCTTTGAAACAATGTCAATAAAGTGCTATAACCATACTATTTTAATCTAGATGAGGGTATACTACATTATAACAAAACATCACAATTTGAATTGCAAATTGATAAAGCTCATCCTTCTCATGAAGATGCTAGCCCCTTTAATTTATGAAATAGAAACCTAGTTATTATGGATGCAAACCCATAATATTGCTGGATTTCTCCTGCTGATAAAACTATCCCTTATTCCAAGGGACTCAATTTAGGGAAGGCCTGAAGCTGAAAGTCAAGAAATACGTGGCATTTCAGAAGAATAAGTCATATTTAAAATGCCAAGAAGAAAGACACAAAAGGTACAAACCAAAGAATCCCTGCAGAGTTACAGAGGAGGAGAATCTGGCCTGTGGCTCAGGTTAGACAGCAAAAAATGAAACAGAAAAACAAATATCATCTGCTGTGTGATAATGAAGGAAAAACTTACATAATGGTGACTGAAGAATGCTTTTATTGTTCTCATCTAGACACTGGGCCTAAGTTCCTCATCTATGGTTAAATGATTTTCAAAGTCAGGCAAGAAGTAAGAATTATGACCCAATTTATGTAAGGATCTACTAGATATAGCCATTCCCAGGAGATTCTTATTTGAATAGAAAAATTCCACTTGAAATTAAATATACTTAATAAATAAATTATCAGCGAATATCTTTATTTGACTTAAAAAACATTTGTAGTATCTCTAGGCACTAACTTAGTGTTTAACTGTCTTATTTTATTCAACTATCAAAAGAGATTTTATGCATTATTTCTACATATATAACCTGACATTATGCATAGTGACATCATTTGAAATTTCAGTTTATGAACATGTGTACTATAACTTTTCTTGACACTTTTTCTTTTCTAAGTAACCTTCTATTTGGTTCATTAAAAACCCACCACTGATTTGCTTACAAACCAAATAACTCATTCCTGTTAGGTATAATCAAGTTGCTTCAAAATCCATAACAACTCTACTATGTACAACAGAACAAACAGCCTGGTCCGGTGCCATCCTCACAGTTCTTACAATGTGTGAGCCAAATGTTGCAAGCACTATGTGAATCCATCTAGTCCAAGATCTTCCTTCCTTCCTTCCTTCCTATGTGTTTCTTTGTTTGTTGCTTCTCTAATAAGCATGATGTTTCTTTCCAGGGAGTGGTCTCTCCTGACAATCTTGTGCAAAGTATATAAGAAATAGTCTCTTTTGATATCTGGGTGCCATCTGTTTTCTTCACCACATTTGCTTATGCACTTATTTGACTTCAGTGATCATATTGGGCCGGTGAGCATCATGGCCAGATTCATAGAACAAAATCTTCTTACACTGAAGGAATGACTGGTTGGGGGCCCAAGGTCCAGCTGCTGCCTTAGGACTAAGCCTATAACTGTATGATCCTGAATTTATTCCCACCTTTTCATAGAAGTTATTATCACATCCATAGATGCTTGTGTTTAGACCTCTTTGCCTTCTTGTTCTCTTTGTCTTCTCGTTTCTTCCTCTATTTCCTTCCGCCTTCCTTCCATACCTCTTTTGTGGTCAGTCTTCATTTGAGTTTCACAACTCCTCTCTGATATATTACATTTACTTTGGCCCTATTGGGCCTCCCCCCTTCACCTCCCCACCGTTTGTAGACCACTGGTTGTTCCCCCCATCCCTGAGTCTGTCCATGCCCCTCTCCCTCCACGGCTGTTAGGAACCCTCGGATCAGTTGTTCTCTCCTCTGGACTGTCCACCCAGGAGTGCTCCCTTCTTGATTTGGTCCATTTTGGGGACTCAGACAGCCTTGCTGCCCTGCTGTGTATCTCCCAAGATGTCCGTTGTCGCTGTCTGTCTCTATGTGGGTGTGGCACGTTGGTCATTTTCCACCACCTCAAAGCCTGAAGATAAACAGCCAACTAGCTGAGAAGTACCCAAGTCCACACGGAAGAAGCTCACCAGCCAGTGTGGCTGAGAGGAGTCAAAAGGATCAGACCTCAGGCATCAAACAGGGAAAAACTAATATTGCTGTCTATGCACTTTCCTGAGATGATCACTGAGGACAAGTGGGGACAGGAGAAAGAGTGGTGAAGATGGCTAATGGTACCCGGCTATCAAGACATAATGCCTGAGACCTCAAAGGCCTGAGGATGAGGAAACAGTGCAACAAGGCCTACCATAGAAGAAACACACCAGCCTGTGCCACCATGAGGAGTGGAAAGAACCACTATCAGACATCAAAGAACAAAAAACATATCGTTAAGTGCCCACCATCCTGTCATGATCGCTGAGGACAAAAGGGTGCAGAGGCAGACAGAGCTGTGGAAACTGATGGTGCCCAGTCACCAAAAAATAAAGTAGCTGGGATCTTAAAGCCTAGAAGGTGAGCAAGTGTCCATTCAGTGCAGAAACAGCAAAGCTCACATAGAAGAAGCACACCAACGTGTGTGACCACGAGGGACTGAAGGGAGCAGACATTAGACATCAAAGAACAAGGATTAAATCAGTAAGAATGAGTGGAGAGCAGAGTGGGGACCCAAAGCCCACTTGTAGGCAACTGGACACCCCCTTACAGGGGAGTCATGGGGGAGAGATGGGCCAGTGAGGTAGCAATGAAGCATAAAACCTTCCTCTATTTCCTGAAGGTTTCCTCCCTCCAACCATCACAGCCCCAAATCTGCCCTGCAGTTCCTGCTGGTATGGAGGAGGTGCACTGGTGGATGTGGGAACTGGAAATGAGGGAACTCAGAGTAGATGGACCCCTCGGGGCTAGAGGTGGGAGTTAAGTTGGTGGATGGGTGGAGGGAGGGTGGAGTGGAGCAAGGAAGCCAGCTGTGGGGATCTGTGGAATGTCTCCTTCTGGAGGGCAGACTTAGGAAGGAGTGGGCAGGGGGTGATATCAGGCAGTGCAAGACATGACAAAACAATAATCATTGCAGAGTAATGTGGATTGGGGAGGGAGCAGGAAAGGTTGGAGGGGAAAGGAAGGGGGGCCCATATCAAGGGCCTAGATGGAGGGGCAGATATTGGGAGAATGTCGATGAGGACAGGCAAGTGGAGGTGCTTGGCACAGTGTATGTAACTATGTCTTGAACTAAGTATGATGGAAAGCGATGTATGAGCGCCCAATAAAATGATAAATTAAAAAAAAAAGAAATAGTCTCACCTTTCCTGCTTCTACAGAGCATTCTCTTCTAGGATAGATTTCTTCTTTCAGTTCATGGTATTTTTAGTATTTTTTTCCAGCTCCATAATTCAAATGCATTGACCTTCTTTGACCTTCTTTATCCAATATCCAACTGTCACATGTATATGAGGCCATTGCAAATGCAATGTCTTCAAAGTAACATCCATGCTTTTCAATGCTTTAAAGACATCTTGTGCTGCAGATTCACCCAGTGCAATGAATCCTGTGACCTTTTGACTACTGCCTCCAAAATTGTTGATTGTGGATCCAAGCAGGGCAAAATTCTTGTCGACTTCACTATTTTCTCCATTTATCTTTGATTCAGTTGTGATGGTTTTCTTTTCTTCAAGTATTGACCCACAACAAAGACTCCAATCTTTAATTTTGCAGTCATTTTATTGGGGATCATATAACTCTTATCGTAATTCATCCATCCAATTGTATGTATGTCAAGCACATTTTTGCCCTCATCATTCTCAAAATATTTGCTTTCTACTTAAGCCTTTGGTATGAGCTACTCATTTTTCCCTCTCTCATCCTCCTTCCTCCCTCACAAACCATTGCTAATTATTATTGATTTTTTGCATCGTACATGGTCTGATGTCTCCCTTCACCCACTTCCCTGTTGTTTGTCTCCACGAGAGGAGGTTATATGTAGATCTTTATAATCAGTTCCCCCTTTCTACCCTACCTTCCCTCGACCCTCTGGTATTGCCACTCTCATGTGAAGGAATCATCTTTCCTGGATTCCCTGTGTTTCAGGTTCATATTTATATTAGTGTACATCCTCTGGTCTAGCCAAATTTATAAGGTAACATTGGGATCCTGATAGTTGGGGGGGGGAGGGGAGCAATTAAGAACTAGAGAAAAGTTTCATGTTTCATTATTGTTACACTGCATTCTAACTAGCTCATCTCCTCTCTGCAACCCTTCTGTAAGGGGATGTCCAATTGCCTACAGGTGGGGTTTGGGTTTCTAATCTGCAGTTCTCATTTACAATGGCATACTTTTTGGTTCTTTGACGCTGATCCCTGATCCTTTTGACACCTCGTGGTCTCACAGGCTGGTGTGCTTCTTCCAGGTGGGCATTGTTACTTCTGAACTAGATGGCCGCTTGTTTACCTTCAAGCCTTTAAGACCCCAGACACTATATCTTTTGAAAGCCAGGCACCATCACCTTTCTTCACCACATCTGCTTATGCACTCATTTTTCATCAGTGAGCCTATCAGAAGGTGAGCATCATGAGATGTCCATTTAATAGAGCAAAGTGTTCTTGCATTGAGGGAGTATTTGAATAGAGGCCCACAGTCTATCTGCTGCTTTAATATTAACTCTGTAAATATATGCAGCTACATCTATTTTTCAATCATATATAAATATATTTACATATGTACATGCCTGTATTTAAACCTCTAAAGATGCCCTTTGGTTCCCAGGTCTATCCTCTATTTCTGATCATTAACTTTTAACAGAGTTTCGATTGGTCAAGTCATCTGCATCTACTTTGATAGCACGTTCTCCTTCAAATTCAGATTATTTGCTCTGAATAAAGCTTGACTAAGTATTGGGGGGAATGCAAACTTCTCACCACCTTTCTGAATTTTAAGACATGCAATTTTGCCCTGCTCTGTTCTAATACCTATGTATAGATTCCTCATGCTTACTTCACAAGATGAATAACAGTATATTAATCACACATTTAGGCTTACTTTTTGATGACACATATCTAATCTATTTAAAATTGACTTTCAGAGAAATTGTTAAGGGGACTCACACTAACCCATTACTATGGTATTATTCAGTAAATGGGAGTTCCTGTTTGGTGCAAAAGATAATATAGTTGCTAACAAGAAGGTTAGAAGTTTCTAGATACTCAAATACATATTGGTAGATAGGTCTGGTGATGACCTACTTCAAAACTTTCAGTCACTGAAAACACTCTAATCACAGTTCTAATTACTTACATTCATGGGGTTACCATAAATTGGCATTGCCTCTGTGACAAATTGTGTTTTTTTTCTAAAAATAGCCAAATTGGTTAAGCATCTTAAATTTAATGACTTCATGAGTAAAAGTTTGGCTTAATGTCTTCATTTACTCTATTTATAATTTAGTAGATGCTTGCACAAACAAAGAAAGTTCAGAAGTTGGTATTTTAAAACCTCAACTGTCAGTAACCTCAAATTTTGCCATGTGGGTCATTAATATTCTACACATCTATTACATCAAAGTTAAATGGGCTTCATTATGTCTATTATGAACTGACTCTGTAATTTCCATTTCTGTCTATTTTTCTGTCTGCACTAATTTGGGTTGATATATACACCTCTGTTCTCCCTCACATTTCAATTAAAACCCCTAATTGCAAAACTTAAAATTAGGCCTGTCTGTTTTTTATTTTAAATGTCAAATTCTTTGGAAGATACTGGCCTAATGTGCCTTTTAGTGATCACTCACTCAATCAATCAATACAAGTTTCCCCTTGTTTGTATTATGTCTGTTTAGTACAGAATATTAGAATTTCTTCCCTTCTTTGAAGTACAGCAGGCCTTGAAGGGTATTCTGTATCGATCTGTGCTTTATTCACCCCTGCCTTGTGGCATTTGAGAAGGACCAGGAAGTAGCAATTAGATTGTAAACCTGCAATTGTGGTAAGAATGAATTAGGTGTTCACCAATTACTGTTCTATTGATGATAATTCTCAGAGGGTGGGTCTCATCTTGTGAAGTTTTCTCAGACCCTGCCAATCATTGTCAGAAGCTTTTAAATAGAAACACTTTTCAATACTTCAGAAGCTCCTGAAAAGACTTGTACATTTTTCTTTAGTTGTCTCTTTAGATCTCTCTCTGCTAATGGTTACTGTCAGGATGTATAAGTGGAATGGTTCAGCTAAGAAGAGATACTATCTGAGGTTTGCACTCTCTTCTGCCCCATAATAAGTTTTCTCTTTTGTCATTGATTTGGGACACAAAGAATAAGATAGGTGAGTTGAACATCTCTTTTAACTAATACAGCAAAACCACTAGAGAACACCTGATTCCTTAATACAACTGATGTTTTGAGACTCATAAACTTAAACACCTTGAAGGGTACTTAGACTAACTGAGATCATCTGGAATTCATAAGAACAGATCACATCTAGACTTTATTGATATCAGCATTAGAAATTTATGCAAATGAAAAGCAACACGAGTCTTGGACTCATGAATTAAGAATCTATGACCTCTATGATTAAGAATTTTCAAAGAATTGAGATGGTTTTTATAATATCTGTGAAGGGTAAGGTAGTGAACTAGTCCAATTTGGGCAAGACTTCCCTGGTTTTAGTACTGAACACCTTTGTCCTGGGAAACATTAGTGCAGAGCAAACTAGGATAATTGGCCCCTCAAAGAAAAATATGAAATTAATAGTCACTTTTCATGTGATATTTTTTATTTGCTTCTCTTGACAGAAGTATTCAAGGGTGGGTATTAAGTATTTAACTATTATCTGATTAATAGTATGCATATTCAAACAGCATAGTAGCTTATTTAAATAGGTAGCATAGTGGCAGCGTGTTGGGCTGCTAACCACAAGGTCAGCAGTGCAAAACCACAAGCAGCTCTTGGAGAGAAAGACAAGGCTTTCTACTCCTGTAAAGGTGATAGTCTCAGAAACACACAGCGGCAGTTCTACCCTCTCCTTTGGGGTCACTATGAATCATCATCGACTCAGTGGCAGTGAAGTTTTCTTTTGAGATATATGTGCTATGTTTCTTTGTTTTCAATTCTTGTAGAAACAGTACAGAGTCCACCTCCAAACCTCTTTTCCCTCCCAAGGATGATTGTCACAAGGCAGTGGTCAGACACTTCTCCATCTTTTAACCCACTTTTGACGCTAACTCTCCCTCCAAGTTTTCTATTTCTGTGGTGCATTCCATAGATTATTGCAGTGTCCACATAGAACTTACAGACAATGTTCAATTTTCATAATCCCAATTATGGGATTTATTAGGAAAGTTAACAGGTTACAAATCAGAGGAGAGATGTTCAGGAAACAATTGGTCAACTAGACCTCTTCTTTGTTTAGGCAAGTTCAGGCTAAATCTAACCCTCATCCTTTTGACCTTACCTCTAGCTTGCTCTTACAGTGTTACAAAGTTCTTTTGGGACTACCAATAAATGCTAAAGGGTATGCCACTCCTCTATAAGCATCACTCCAAAGATATTAAGCTACAGACACATGAGTCAGTAAATCCAATTATCCCAGTTAAGTGCTCAGAGGCACTCTACTCCACACATCAGCCTCTTGCTCTGAAGTACTCAACTTTATTTGTTCTGGGCTGGAAAATCTACTGGTAGGTCTCATGTTCTAGCTTCTGGTTCTTCTTCTTCTTCTGCTGCTGCTGCTCCTTCGTCATTCCTGTAGTGTCAAAGCTGTCTCCTGGATCTTGGGATCTAAATGACATGTTCCATTCAAGGTTCATCTGTCCTGAAGGCATAGCATTCTCCTTTCCAGCTTCTGAGATGGCTTCTTTTATAGCCAGCAGCATGTAAATCACAATGACCTCTGTTGGTAATCATTCACAGTTGAACTAAATTATCTTACCAGTACCTTTCATCACCTTCTTACCCAGAACCATCAGGAAAACAATGATAATTTGGTGGGACTAACACAGACTATGGCTAGAAGAGCCATATTAAATAATTTACTGCAGTGCAATTATTTAGAGGGAGGGGGAGATGAACTTATTTCAAGGGGCTCAAGAAGAAATATGTGGTTATGAAACTGTTGATGGCATTATATTTACATATCTGCTTAATATGATGTGTGTATGGATGGTTATGATATATGTAGAAGACCCTGCAACAATTATTTATTAAAAAACCTAAAAAAAGTTTTATAGGTATGCCATTGGACAACAGATAAACTGGAGTATTTTAAAAACTCTAAATTCCAACAATTACTTTCAGGCCTGAAACGGAGCACTTCATTTTCACAAAGGCTGTTGGAATATAAGTCTATCCAAACTTAAACAAATAATATTTTCAAACTCATTATTAGACATATACATATTTCCTCAATTTCTCTGCTTCCTTAAAAAAATGTTCTATCATCTCACCTGCTAGTGGCTTGGGAGAGACATGATTTTATCTCAAGAAATCAGATTGAATGAGAGCTGATTTTATATTTTTATCGACATAGATGATGCATAGCTGTTTCTACAAAAGCTGGCATATATGGGGATTTGAATCTCTCTGGAATTTTGCCAGATCAATTTAATAAACTATTCATGAGGATACATTTTCTGCAGAGCTCCTGATTGGATGGGGTTCAATTGATACAGTATACTGCTACAGTGCCAGAGGAGCTCAGCAATCAATAGCAGGGAGGAAGAACAGGGGTGCTATTGGAGCACAGGTACAAATGTTTAGGATTCTGAAGTCAAACTTGCTTAAGAGCTTATCTTAAGTGATGTTGTCAGCGTAAGAATAGTGGGGGTAGTAGGCCTTCAAATTTATACTGATCACGGTGTTCCTAAAGAAGAAATGTTTTCACATATTCATAGTGATTGTGGATTAAAGGAAATAGAGTTGAAGCAGAAATATCTTTACTACAGTAGATTTATTATGCTATTCCATATCCAATTCCCTTCCATCTATCACATTTTTATTTAGATCAGCTTTTCTCCTTAAATAACATAAATTAGCAGTAGCTTAAATAAAGTAGTCAAGAAATCAAATTACATATGCATTGGGCAATGTCTTCTACCGAATTCTATAGAGAAGCAAACCAGTGAAGCATGTATGTATGCATATATACTTATAGAGAGATTTATCTAAAAATCAAATGGCTCATGTGGTAGCAGTGGTTGGAAATATAATATTTCAGATTAAATTTACCTTGACATGCATTATTTTACTATTTGCCCATTGCTGGCAGGTAGCTAACTAGACTACATTTGGGGGAATGGTAGAAAATTTTGTTGTACAGATTTGGCAATTTTGAAAGTGTAAATTTGATTTGGCATCAAAGTTTACCCCAACTTAAGACCCTAAATCTCAGTCTCATTCAAAGACATCAAGATTAAAGTACATGAAGTACACCTGTTAATGTTAGATCAGGGTTTGGGTGAGTCTGAGAAAACATGACACCATGGTCAGAGGTAGAAGGAGCTTATGGATTCAAAATACTACATTAAAATGTATTTTGAATGTACTATTCAGGTGCTAAAGAATATATATTATGAAGAGGTGAACATTCTTGCTATATCACTTCTCTGAAAGGGAAACAATGAATTCTTCTTTAATGTTCACTCTAGAGTCTATTTAACTTTTATGTCTTTATAACATAATGTCAAATTGTTTCTAGATGAAGCACAAATATCTCCTCACCAGTAGTCAGCTCTCTTTGTAACCAAATTCTATAGCAGTGGCATGTTTCCTGGTACTGTCAACAGTTGTGATGATGTGGCACTTCTGTTTGGAGAGTTGTAATTAGGAAAGCCTGGTTCATGTTGTGCATTAATTATACCCTGGATTCTCAATGGCTCAATAAAACAAAGCCTAGCAAAGGGCATCAGGGGTCTTCCCCAACAATATCTCAGAAATTCCAGACTTCCTCTGACTTTGGGGCCTTCAGTATCTTAACACCTGACTTCAAAGGGGATTCACAAGGTAGAATAGAGAGAAGTCAAGGAAGGACTTTTAGAGATGAGGGATGGACATGGACTGCAACGGAAGCGTGTGCATGTGTAGTGTGCACCTTTTGTGCTTATCATGTTTTGACCTGAGGAGGAAACAGGGAGCGAAGACAAAAATAGGCAACCAGCACATTCACAGTCTCACCTAAAGCTGCCTGCCCACGTAGAGGAGGGCATTGTGCCTCTTTTATATTGGGTTCAAAATCTGACAAGCAAGAGATATATGATTGCTATGCAATTTCTACACTGTGCCTGCTTCTCTGGTCATAACTGACTGTTTTAAACCATTCCAAAGCCCTGGTTAGAGGAAATGTTGTGTTCTAACTTTCCTCAGCCTAAAAGCAATTCAAGTCACTTGTTTATAGATAATATTGTGAGGTCCCCCAAACAAGCCTAATACAATAGCAAGGGAGGCTGGGCCACGTAGTGGACCATAAGAAGGTGTAACGATAATGAAAGAAGTCGGCTACATTTCACATATGCAAAAATCCCTTCCAATCTTTTCTTTCACTTATTGAACAAACAATTTCTTTTCAAGGGTTACAACCTAAATTTTGTTCCGTACCTTAAATCAAGTCAAAGGCCAGAAATTCTAGATTTAGGATAACTTCTTAATTAGACACAACTGTCCTGGAAGGTCTTAAGCTATCTCATACATTTTGACTTACAGAGACCCTACAGGACAGAGTAAAACTCACCATAGAATTTTCAAGACTGTGTACTTATACAGACACAAATTGCCACATCCTTCTCCCATGGAAGGAATAGCTGACGGGTTTGAACTGAACACATCACCACTGTGTCCCCAGGGCTCTTTAAGTTGAACTGTATATTCATTTCTCCCTCCTCACCCACCCTCTAAAAGTTGCATGCATGTGAATGCCTTCCCACTTCAAACACAGCAAGGGAATATTCTTTTTCAGAAAAGGGATAAAGAATTTGACTGGACCCACAGTCCAGGGTTGATAGTTAATCTAGAATTTCACAGAATTTGGAGAATAAAGGCCCTTACCTTTCAAAGTAGGTGCCAGAGAATGAATGGGAGTTTCCTTAATTAGGTCACGATTCTTACTTCTGTCTCTGCCCATTGTTGTCCCTGATTGCATGTGAGTGCCCATTGAGGACTATGTACTCTTTCAGTTTAGCAAAACTATCTCAATTTGCTTCCTGATCACAAAAGCTAAGGGTAAAATGGTTTTTATAAGTATTTTGGACACTGGAGTTTTAAACTGGTTGTTTAGTTTCTTTGGCAATACAATTGCCTTACAAAAGTAATATGTTTCCGATTTATCTGTTTCCAGTAAATTTCTGGAAAACTATCCCCAGTTCTTTTTAGAATATTATCCTCCAATCTGTTTTACATGCTTACTCTTTATCTTATTATGTGCCAATTAAGTGTTGAGCACTTTAAGGGTTTAGATTTGAATAAAAAGTCAAATCATTTATAGAGCTTTTACCTATAGGGAACCTTATATCATAGAGCATGTGTATATGTTCTAATATAAGTCTCGGGTCAGAAAATGAAGCTAGCAATATATCAGCTGTAAAAGTAGCATCTTCATCAATCATCTAGTAGCTTCAAGGACACACCTGGAAATGTCTGGAGAGACATTAGATTGTTAGGATAGGGAGAGTCGTGTCACTGGCATCTGTAGGATAGAGGAGAGAGATACTACTAAACACCATACAATACACAGTGCATCCCCCTCTCCCTCAATGATGGATGCAAACTCACAGTTAAGAACTCTACCTCCCAACACATGCATATGCTTCAAACTCTTCCACCTCCAGCTATCTGAGAATTTTCCAAATGTGATATTTATTAGTTGGCAAAACCATTCAGCTCCAGGAGTTTTATGAGGCATTGCCAAGATTGGGACTTAGGAGATGAACCAGAATCCAGTGAGAGTTCACTCTTTTGTAGGGAACTAGCTGTACTTATCTTAGGTATTTCAACTCAGACTTACAAAGACTATCCTTGCAAGAATTCTAAGTTCATAGCAGGCAACTAGCAATATTTTGAGAGAACTATTACTACTATTTCTTGCAGTAAGAGAGAAATTTGTCCAATATGTTAATATTAAGCTTATGTTTTAGAGCGAGTTCAATATTTGGTTAAGTCCTGTCTTTCTGATGGCTGAAAAATGGATTGTAAAACACTAGTAATATAATTAGTCAAAACCAGTAGTGACTATATGCAAAAAAATAGTATAAAGAAAAATGTCATTTTAATAAGAAGTAATGTTATAGTTGTGGTTCTAAGAAGTTATCAATATTTTGGTTTTGAACAATCAATTATTAATCAGTATTTTCTTTAAGAGGAACTAATAGAGTCATGGAAAGCTTACGTCATTTGGAGATACACAACAGTGGAAAAAGACCTGTTAAGGACTACAAAAGCAAACTACTTTCTTCTGTCTTACCTGACATTGTGTGTCTAGTAACAATTATGTATTTAATAACAGGACTTGCAGCATCTCTACTCATTCATCATCAATGTCTTTTACTGCTATTGAATCAGCTCTGAGTCTTGGTGACATTAAGTAGAAGAGAATGAAACAGTACCAGGTCCAGCTCCATCTGTTGTGGCCACTGTGTATTTTGAGGGACTTTCAAACTAGGTGTTTGTTTTCAGCACAAGATCAAAGAATATTCTATTGTGATCACTTAGCTATTCACTAGCTAATTTGGGGGAATTTACCTTCAGGCGATTCTTCCAAGGCTGTTTCAGTTGGAATGTTCTATAAAACCTCATCATACAAGATGATCCTTTTGGTATTTGAAATACCAATGGCATGAAAGTGGTTGTTTTTAGGTGCCCTCTCATTGGTTCTCATCCATAGCAACCATAAGCACTACAAAATGAAATTCCACCCAGTCCCATGCCTTCCTCACAAGTGACCTGATGTTTGAATCTATTCTTGCAGCCACTCCATAAATCCCTCCCAGGAAGACTTCCTCTCCTACACTGTCCCTCTATTGTACCAAGGATAACGTCCTTCTCCAGGAACTGACCTCTCCTGACCACATGTCCAAAGATAGAAGATGAAACCTTGCAACCGTGCCTCTAAGGAGCACTGTGGACATGCATCTTCCAACAGCTATGTGTTACTCTTTTAGGCAGTCCATGCTACTGTCCATATCATTCTTTGTAAGCACCATCATTTGGATGCATTGAATTGCCTTTGGTCTTCCTTATTCAAGGTCTAAATTTCTTATGCTATTGAAGCTACTGTGACTTGGTTCAGGGGGCCCATAGTTTTCAAAATGAGATATTTGGTCTTCAATATTTTCAACTGAGTTTATGTAACATGATTACCCAATGAAATGCTCTTTTTTTTAAAATTAAAAGATCATTTTATTGGGGGTTCTTACAACTCTAATTACAATCCATATATCAACTTTATTGGGCATATTTGTATATATGTTGCCCTCATTCCTTCTGGACATTTACTTTGAGCACTTTGTATCAGCTTCTCTTTTTTTCTCTACCATTGTGACCCCTTGATAGATTATAAATTATTATTATTTTCATATCTCACACTATCCGCTGTCTCCCTTCGCCCATGGTTTCTGTTGTTCTTCTATCTGGAGGCGTGTGTGTGATTATGTGTTGGTCATTATGATCATTTCCCTCTTTTGGTATACTATTTCTAATCCTGTTCCTGGATTCCATATCTCGTGAGCCCTTATCACTTATTTATATCTGTGTACATTCTCTGATCTAGTCTGAAATAAGCGGCTGTACAGGGGTCATGATAGTGAGGCTTGAGGACACCTCAAGGAACCAGAAGAATATTGTGTGCTTTATCAGTGTTTTATGGTGCCCTGGTTGATTCATTCCTTCTCTGTGACCCCTTGGTGAGAAATGTCCCCTTGTCTACAGATGGCTTTGGGGTCTCTGCTCTGACCCTTCATCATTCTTAGCAATTTGCTTGTACTTGTTTCTTTGGTTTGGGTTTATGATGCCTGTTACCATGTCCCTTTGACACCTCATGATTCCTCTGGCTGGTGTGCTTCTTCCATGTGGGCTCTTTGCTTCTCTGCTAAATGGCTGAATGTTTAACTCAATCCTTTAAAACCCCAGACACTGTATCCTTTAATATCCAGGCACCATCCACTTTCTTCACCACATTTGCTTATACTCTCATTTTGTCCTCAGCAATTGTGCTGGGAAGGTGAGCATCACAGGAAGCCAGTTTGTTACAACAAAGTGTTCTTGTATTGAGGGAGGTTATGAGCAGAGGCCTGAAGTGTGTCCATTATCTCAGTGTATTGCCATATAAATATATGTACATAAACCAATACCTCTATATGTATGGATTAATGTATTTACATATTTCCACACCTATGCTTATAACTCTACTCAAAGCTTTGCTTCCTAGATCAGTTTCCTTTTACCTTTCCCCCGCCTTAACATCAGGTTCACCCTTATTCTACCCAGTAGTACTTCCTCTCAATTAGATTCTTGTTGCTCCAACACCACTCTCCACATCCTCCTCATTGTTGATTTTAATTCCTTAGTTGTTCCCCTCTCTATGACTTTGTTTTCTCACTGTTCTCTCCCCAAGACCCTCTAGGACCTTCGGTCCTGCTGCTTTCTTCTCAAACTCACTTCCCATGACTATCTTATATCAGTAGGCAAACTAACAGTGACACAGATCAAAGAAAAAGAAAACAAAAGGCCAAAATAGGACAAGAAAATTTTTTAAAAATAGCAGAAAAAGATGAAAAACATGCATAATTCTAGGTCTGTTCTCTGTCCTTGGTGATCATTTCCCCAATGCTCCTGAGGGAATTCAGGGAGCTGTCCCTCCTAGCCTGGAGTCTATTTGGGGGGCTTATGGTCTCTACAGCTTGGCTTTGCTCTGGTTGCTGATCTGTTATGGGTACTTCATGGTTTGCCTAGCTCAAGGGGGTTTGCTACCTCCCTACTGTGTGGCCCCAGTATTGTCTTTTGTTGTGGCTAGCCCCAGTAAGGGAAAAACTTGTCATTAGCAGTTGTGAGCCTTACAGTCCTCTTTGTGCCTTAGCAACTCTGTGCAGGGATGTTGTACTCATGGCTTGGTAATGGTAGTGGGGGGTGGGGAAAGGAGGAAACATTCAGGAAGTAGAGGAAGGATGTATGTCTCATAGGTGCTATACTGTACCCTGTTTTAATTGTCCCTTCCTTGTAACCCTTCCATGGGGGCAATATCCAATTGTCTACAAATGGATTTGGGTCTCAGCTCCAACCCCCATCTTTTACATGTAGTTATTTGTTTTGGAACTTTTTATACCTGATCTCATTGATGAGTCATGATCACACAGGCTGGTGTGCTTCTTCCCTATGGACCTATTTGCTTCCCTGCTTGATGGCTGCTTATTTAACTTCAAGCTTTTAAGATCCTAGATGCTATATCTTTTGATAGCCAGGCACTGACTGCTTTTTCTTGGGGGGGGGGCATCACTGCTCTCTGGTGATGGGAGTAGGAAGTCTAGCCTTGCTGCTGGATTTGAACCTCCAACCCAGTGGGCCACAGTCCTGCGCACAACCACTACGCCACCAGGGCTCAGCCCTACCACCTGCTTTCTTCACCACATTTGCTGATGTACCTAGTTTTTTTTTCAGTGATCCTGTTGGAAAGGTGAGTATCATGAGTGTCAGGTTATTAGAACAAAGTGTTTTTGTGTTTAGGGAGGCCATGAGTAAAGGCCCAAAGTTCATCTGCTATCTCAGTAAATAACATATATGTATATGCATATTGTCTTTTATACTTTTCATTATAAACTAATATATTTACATATATGCCTACAGTTATACTTTTAAGAGGAGATTATGCCTACTAGTTCTTTTCTCTATTTCGTTTCATCTTCTTTCTATCCCTTTATCATGCTGATCCTCCATTTGATTATTAGTAGTTTCTCTCAGAGACATTGCACTTGTTTAAACCTCAACAGGCATTATGCCCCTTCCTTGCCATCAATTTTAGATTTCTTGTTCCCTTATCCCTACATCTGTTGGCTCCCTGTCTTCCCTGTTCTGGCTCCTTCTCTTCCATGTCTCCCAGGATCTCTAGTCCCTTTGATTTCTCCTCAGGATTGTTTGCCCTGTCTCATATCTAGATAGACATTGAGCAAAAGAACAAAACAAAACAAGATATTTACAGTTCTGTCTGCTGACCCTTATCAGTGTTTTCCAATCAGGTCTGATGAGGTGTCAGGCCCTGTCGCCCAAATCAGAAGTCTGTTTTCAGGATTCCTCTGGGACTTTGCTGCTTTGCTCCTATTGCTGCTCAGTTCTTCTTTCTTTACATTTTGTCCCATTTTGTATGGGACAGACTGGGTGCACAGTCCACATAGTGCTGTCCCTATAGTTCTATGGGTCAGTGAAATAGCATCATATATCATGGTCAGGTCTAAGATTCTCTTTATGCATTGACTTCTCCGAGCAGTGTTGCTGTCCCTGGAGCTTGGTGGGTCATGATGTGGTCCACCTTCTCTCTCTCTCTCTCTCTCCTTCTTTCTCTCTCTCTCTTTCCCTCTTAGTTTGTGCCTATGTGAACTGGAAATACCTGACAGTCTCCCCAGACTATATCTTCAGTGCTGTGCTATGATTGCTTTCTTGTGGGAAGGGGTCGACATAGCTTGGCTTAATCCAGGTCCTATTGTTCTCTCTGTTAGTTCGCTGCTCCATGCCAGTATGTTGCTTTCAAGTCTTGGCAATCTGGGATAGGGTCTGCTTCCCCTTGTCTTTTTCTGTGCAGACATAAACTATGCTCTCCTGGTGGATGTATTAGTGCTCTTTTCCCCCATTATCCTTAAGCTTGTGTGTGTGTGTGTGTGTTTTCTCTTTACTCCACCTTTTTATTGACTGCCATATGTATTCCTGGGTTAGATCTGACTCTTCTAAAGTACCTGGATCTCAAGCCAGTATTTAACCCTTAAGTAGTTTATTCTTTTTGCTAATTTTTTGTGGCATCACTGTCCTGGTGGGAGTAGGAAGCCCAGCCTTGCTCCTGGAGAGCTGCTGCTGGATTTGAACTGTCAACCTTGTGGACCGCAGTCCTGCACACAACCACTACGCCACCAGGGCTCAGCTCTTTATGCTAATTGTACTGTGCAACTTACCTGAGTGGACTCAGGCTGTACTAGGCCATTTTTACTTGGATAACTTTGCTTAGCATAATTTCCTTCAACTCATCCCATGAGAAAATGTGCTTCATGGGCTTTCATATCTTTTTAATGACTTTATGCTTTCTTCATGCTTGATGTTCTTGATGTCATTCCACAACTCATCAGGTTTTCTGTCATTAGTGTTAAATGCAGTAAGTCTGTTCTTGAGATATTCTCTACGTTCAGGAGATATATACTTAAGGTAATATTTTGGCTCTTAAGGTCATGTTTTAATTTTCTTCAGCTTCAACCTAAACTTACATATGAGTGATTGATGGTTTCTTCTATAATTGGCCCCTGGTCTCATTTTAGCTGCTTTACAATTAACTTCTCTATAATCTTTTCCCACAGACATAGTCAATTTGATTTCTATATATTCTCTCTGGTTAAGTTTATGGGAATAGTCATCTTAATTTTTTTTAAAAAAAAACTTATTTGCAAGTTGTTGGACTTACAAAATACTATTATTTCCACTTGAACATATTTCTATCACTAGGACCATATTTTTTGACTATTGCTTCTACCTCTTTACTCCACATTTTGGAATTCCAGTTTCCAATAATTGTCAATGCATCTTGAATGGATGTTTTTTTAATGTCATACTGAATAAACCATAGAATTTATAGATTTAGAATCTGGTATTTTACTTTGAATAATATTAATGCTAACATTTCCAAAAGTATTATCATATATTGTGCTGTTTGCTTCTTGAAAAGGTAGTAGAATAATATCTGAGGTTAAATACAAGATTAATTTAGATCTATGTTTGATAAGGCAAGGAGAATTGGTCATGCATTTAGCTGCTTTCCTACAGGTTAGAAGTTCAAATCCACCAGCCACTTTGTGGGAGAAGAATGAATCTTTCTACTCCTGCAAAGAGTTATAGTCTCAGAAACTCATGGTGGCAGTTCTAGCCTCTCCTATGGGGTCAATGAGAGCCACAGTGGATTCAATGGCCATGGTTTTTGTTTTAAGGTAGACATTATCCTGATACCTAGATTATTTCACTTCAATATAGGTCTTAGAGTGTCACTTTTTACAATGATGCAAAACAATTCCTTCTGAGTTTGTCATTACCTGCATTATAAACCACAGGACTTTGCAATTTTAAATTTCCAGTATTAATCTATTTCTGCTCACTAATTCCTATCATATATATATTTTATGGGTTCCATTTTATTTTTGCTATTTTCAGTTTTATAAGATTCATACTGTGTACAGTCCAAGTTCTAATCATTAATAGATACTTTCAGCCATTTGTTCTTATGTTAAGTCATACCCCTTCATCAAATAGAAGTCTCAAGTGATCTATTCCAATCATGCTATTCTGATTCACTCTTTTGAAGAATATAGTACTTTTTCAGTCATATTTTGAGTGCTTTCCAAGCTGAAGGATCATTCCATTCATGAGATGCTACACCCAGGAAATTCTACTGCTGTACATAAGATTTTTGGTCAATAATTCCTCTGAAGTGGATAATCTAGTCTTTGTAGTTTGTTCTTAGTCTGAAAGATCTGTAGAAACTTTTTGAACTTAGGTCACCTTCCTGGTGTTTGCATTATCAGTGACATTAGCTCCCATTATCATGGCAACACACAAACAATCATAGTATGACCAACTGACAGAAAAGTGGTGGCCTGCCCCAAATCATAGCAGAAACTTACTGACAGGGGCATTCATTCATGTTATCAACCTTTCTTCTATTTTTATATATTCCTATTCATATTTTCATTTGGTCTTAGTTATAAAAAGAAGGAGATGAAAAAAAGAGATGGAATGTGCCTGGAATATTTCTCTGATCCTTCATAAAAACATGTTTTCATAAAAATTATAAAATTGCATGTTTAATGCAGTAAAAGGTGATTATTAAAATATGTTAATTTATCTCACACCCCTTTCTTTGTTTTTATTTTGCCTGTTATGACAGTTTTAGATTGGGTTAACAAGGATTTTTCACTTATTCTAAATGCATTTTATGGTAATTTTTTTCAGAGAGAGAGGAACAGACAAAAAAATAAAGAACAGACAAAGAAATTATACAACATTTTAAAAATGAGAATGTTACAAGTAAGAATGCCAATTTACTCACCTTGTCCTTTGCCTGAACATTTAACTATTCTATTCTACCTCATTTTGTAATTATGAGTCATACCCCAAATATTTTACTGCACAGTGATGAGTCACAAAGTAGAGGAACTATAAATACTTTGTTCTAGTGAAACAATGAAGCTATCTATCCTTTCATATTCACCCACCTCATATGCTGTTTAATTTGAAGATAACCTTAAAGTAAAAAATTTCTCCTACTTTTAAATTCCAATATCCAGTACAATTTATGTTTTCTAGAAAACTGATTTTTTTCTAATGCTTTATATGTAGCTCACCATGGACTGCTGTCCCTAATTGTTCACAAGTGTGAATTTCTCCACTTCTATTTAAAGAAAAAGAACAAAAAGTAAGAATTGCAGATGTGTTGATAATTGATAGCCTACTGAGTTAATCTGTAGATCCTTGGGAATGTTATAGGACTTTTGATTTATTCAGATTAGTCTTAATGCAAAATTTGCTAATAAGGTAGTAAATAACATTAAGCCACAAGCTTGCTTTGAAAAACCTCAGTCCACACCTGACTTGGAATTTAAGTGAGACATTTATCTTTAAATTTAAATTTCTGTTGGACATTCTAAGTGATTTGTAGACAGCTCTTCTAAAACTGACTACTCCAAGAAGATAAGCTATGCCTTAAATGTATATTCTGGAGTGGTTGACTTAATGAGCATACCAAAATTGTGAGTATGGGAGCATAAATTGTTGCTGTTTTTGAGTGTCATTGAATTGAGTCTTAATCATAGGGACCCTATGTAAGTCAGCAGAGTGAAACATTGCTTAACAATCTTGCACGATCCTCATAATTGTGGATATTTCAGTGCATTATTGCATTCACTCTGCCAGTCCTGTATTTGATTGTCTGCCTTTTTTTTTACTGACTACTTTATGAAGGATGATGCCCTTCTATGGGGACTGCTCCCTGCTAGTAACATGTACAACACACACAAGATAAATCCTCACCATCCTTGTTTCTGAGAAGCATTCTCTATGTACTTCTTCTAACACTGACTGGTTCATTTTTCTGGAAACTCAAGGGATATTTAATATTTTTTTCCACCAAAGACATAATTC
The DNA here is from genome assembly GCA_004026705.1 of Nesogale talazaci. Lineage (NCBI taxonomy): Eukaryota > Metazoa > Chordata > Mammalia > Afrosoricida > Tenrecidae > Nesogale > Nesogale talazaci. The sequence continues at coordinate 38,625 of PVJH01005526.1, forward strand.
TATTTTAAGAGAAATAGGACTCAAATTTCAAATATATTTTATAGAAGTATTTATAATATCTTACATTACAAAGAAAAGATACAAATAAAACCAAATCTTCTATGCCATTGCTATGATGGAGACAATGAATATGAGTTTATAATGATCCCCAAAGGCTTCATAATCACATTGCTAGCTATAAGGCAGAGAAAAATAAGGGAATTTATAACAAAATCATGATTCGTAACAGAAAAGCTCACCACTGTTATTGATACCATATCAAAAGCGGGGAAAGGGATTATGATTTTGATACCTACATTATTTTAGATTAGAGAAGTTTACAGGATTGGTCCTTGGGGTCTTTGATCAGGATATGATTATGACCATAAGGCCCTGATTCTTCAATTTCCATTATAGGCCTTCCCAGATAAGTCCAGTAGGGTGAGGCTACTCTCTGTGGATTTAGTAGGGGAGCATTGAAATCCACTTTCAAACACATTCTCTACCAGAGAGAAAAACTTTGTGTTTCTGTGGTTAATGGTTAGAAAGAACTCAATGGAGGCTGACTTTATGTTGACTCAAAATAGAGTGAATTCTGAGGTGAAAATGTAGCCTTCCAAGTGCTTATAAAGTGCTAATATAATTCAAATGTATCATTTCTTCCATTTCCACATGCATAGAAAATATTGTGGTTTTGGGTAAGGACACTTTATTCCTCAGGTGACACCTTTGCTTTGCACACTTTAATAAGGACTTTTTTCTAACACAAATAAAGATCATACAAGTTATGGTCATTCACTTAACAATGGGAAGAAAGGAGAATGAAGGGGGAGAATTAGAACTAAATAGCCTAGGAAAAACTCAAGGTATTCTCAATGAGATTACCTTGAGCTCAAAGCTTTGTTTTCCTCTGTGAAATTGCAGTTATGACCCCAAAACTCTGGCCTTTAGTTAATATCAGATGGAAAGGTTAAACAATATTGATCTTTAAGATTTGGTGACTTGAATAAGAGGGAAGAGTGCTGGAGACATTTTTTAAAATTCTATATTTAAAAGTTTTATTTCATGAGGATTATGAAAAAAAGATTATATCAATAAATTTTAGCCAATTTGTGGCTTTCATTTTAGTTTTTAAAAATATATGGCTGTACAGGTTTAGCAGTCAATAAATGTTGAATGGGAAAATGCTGGCCTATTGATAAATCTTGAAATGCAACTAGATGTTGTTCTTAGGTGTGATCCAGTTGCTCTGGCCCATTGCAATTTTATGCACAACAGAACCCCAAACTGCATAGTCCTACGCCTCCTCACAATAGTTTCTAAGTAGTCTAAGTCCATTGATACAGCTATTGTATCGATCCATCTCATAAAGGGCCTTCTGCTTTTTCATTGTTCCTCACCAAACAAGGTGTACTTCTTCAGGGACTGGTCTCTTCTGACAAAATCTCAAAGATATATAAGAAAATGCCTTGGCATCTTCAGTACTAAAGAGAATTCTGACACTTATTCTTCAAACACAAATTCATTTTTCCTTTAGCAGTCCATGATATTTTCAATAATTTTATCCTATCCAATACCATAATTTGAATGCATTCATTCTTCCACGGTCTTTCTTAGTTAATGTCCAGTTTTCACATGCATGTATTGCAAGGGAGATCACTGTGGCTTGGTTCAGACACATCTTAGTCCTCAAAGTAGCATGTCTGCTCTTCAAAAACTCAACTGAGGTCTTGTGCAGCAGATTTACCTAATGAAATGCATCTTTTGATTTCCTGACTGCAGCTTCCATCAGCATTTATTCTTGAGGCAAGCAAGAAAAAATCCTTTATACCTTCAAACTTTTCTCTATTTATCATGATTTACCTGTTGATCCAGAGGTGAGGGTTTGGTTCTTCCTTAAATAAGTTGTAATCCATAATGAAGGCTGCAAGATTTGATCTTCATCAACAAATCCTTCAATTTCTTCTCACTTTCAGTTAGCAAGGTTGCTTTATCTACACACTTCAGTTTGTTAATAAGCCTTCCTCCAAATCTGATTCCACATTATTCTTAATGTAATCAACCTTCTCTGATGAATTAATCAGCATGTCCATTGAAAAGTTATAGTAAGGGAATACTATACTGACACACACCTTTCCTGATTTTAACCTATGTAGCATTCCTGTTTTTGTTCACACGACTGCTTCCTGCAACTTGTACAAGTTCTGAATGGGCACAGCAAAGTGTTTCAAACTTTTCATTCTTCTCAAGATCTTACACCATTTTTAGGGTTCACACAGTCAAGTGCCTTTGCATAGTATGAAACACAAGTAAACATCTCTCTAATATGCTCTTTTTTGAGCCAAGATCCATCTAACACCCAAATTAAAAACAGACAACAAAAGATTCATCTCTCCAATTCTTCCCCATGGGAAGGAGCCACTAAAAACCACATGCACAACTTCCAAACATTGTCAGATACTGAAAACCTAAATGAAGAAAACAGAACATTATAGGAGATAATGCCAGAAGATAGTCCCCTCAGACCCTAGTGCACTCAGAGTGTTATCAAAGAGGAGATAATTTCTTGGAGGGGAGTCCTCCATGGCGATGTAAGTTGAATAAAGCCTTTGGGGGTGGAATCTTAGGATCTTAATTTCTGAAGGGTCATGGCCCCAGAAAAAGAGAGCAACTAAAATAATCTTATAATGGTCAGAATTTAGAATGTGTGAAGTATGGACTTAGGAAAATTGGAAGTGATTAAAAATGAAATGGAACACATTAGTGAACTGAAATATGTTGGTACTGTCTCTTTTGAATAATAAAAGAATACAATTTACTCTGCTGTGAATAACATAGTCAACTTTTCTTTGTTACAAAGGATCTTTCTAAATCCATCATGAAGCACAATATTGCCTATGACAGGATTATATCTATCCTGCATTGATGGAATCCTGTCAATTCAGTGATACTTCAACTTTATGCACCAACCACAAAATCTAGTGGTAAAGAAATTGAAACTTTCTACCAATGATTTCAGAAATTGTTCTGAACTTAGTCAGACAAGTAATGAAGTTTAATTGATAATTATTGGAAATTGGAATTCAAAAATGTGAAACAAAAAGGAAGGAGAAGTAGTTAGAAAATATGGACTGTTTGATAGAAAAGAAGCTGGAGATTGTGTGAAAAAAAATTTCAAAACCAGCACATTGTTCATAGTTTTTCAACAACCAAGAAGGCAGCTATATGTATGGATTTCCCTAGAGGGAATAAACAGAAATCAAATCGATAACATCTGTGAGAAGATATGATAGGGAAGCTCACTATCAGCAGCAAAAATCACACCAAAGACCAGCAATGGAACAGATGATCAATTGCTTCTCTGTCTGTTCTTGTTGAAGTTGAAGAAAGTTAAAACAAGAGCATGGGAATCAAAATATAGCTCTTAGTCTATTCCACCTGAATTTGGGGAACATCTCAGGAAGCACTGAGTATTAATGAGGCAAGACCTGCTCAGCTGCAGGACGACATCAATACCATCATTCATGAAGAAACCAAAAGGTCATTAAAAAGAAAGGAACCAAAGGAAATACTAAAGTGGATATCAGAAAAAACACCGAATCTTGCTGACGTATCTAAAGAACAGGGAAGAGTGAATTCAAAGAATTGAACTGAAAATTTCATAAATTATCTTAAGGAGACAAAACCAATTTTATAGGGATATGTCCAAAGACTTACAATTCAAAAATGAAAATACAAAAACACACTCAGCATATCTTTAACTGAAAGAACTCAAGCAAAATTGCAAGCCTTGAGCTACAGCCTTGAAATTTTCTTTCGTCAAAATAATGAATAAGCATCAAGAGAAATGCAAAGAATTCACAGAGGCACTATCCCGAAAAGAACTGGTCAACATTTTACCACTTCAGGAGATGCCATATAAGCAAGAACCAAAGGAAGATGTTCAAACTGTGCAGAATGCCTTAGTAAAAACATGGCTGCAGGACTTAATGGAATACTGAGATAGTTAAAGTTTATTGTGCCAACCTAGTCGATAGACACATATGGAATTAATTGAAGAGCAGAGACATAAATGGCTTGGTAAGCCTGCCTCCTCTTTCTAATCCTTGGGTTTCTTGCTTTCTGATAGTTGTACCAGGGTGTAGCTGCCTTAGCCAGTTGCCTGCTTCAGCTGGCAAGGCTCACTTCCTACCAGACATCCCTGAGGAGAAGCCACATGGACCAAGCCTGATAAAGTCCTGGATGCTGGAGCTGCTGTGTGGAGACCCCTGTCAGCACTCATATGCTTACACACTCACTGATTGGTCTTTCCCTTTCCGTTGGCATCATTGTGTGTTTTTTGCGAGTTGAAGAAGTTGTAGATTGGTGTCAGACATAGGGGTTAGTTAGATTTATGAACTTGGACAGCGTGGAGTTGAGGTGCTTGCTTCATCTACACAATCTAGCCTTACCCTGTATGTAAAACTCTCTCTGTCTCTCACAGATACATATGAATTTCTGTGGATCTGTTTCCCTGGTTTACCCAGACTAACACAAATACCCTTGAAAATGTTTTAGCAAACTGAAATAGTACTGAAAATGCTCATTTATGTCAGGAAATTTGGAAAACAGCTACTCGGTCAGCTAAGTTATAGAAGAGATCTATAGTTGTGTCCTTACCAGAGAAAGGTGGTGATGATTAAACTATTGAACAATAGTATTGCTATCACACACAAGTAAAAGTGTTCTTAAGATCATCCAATGGTTGCAGCAGCCCAGAAGTTCAGACCTGCTTCAGAAGAGGATATGAAACAAGGACTTTCAATAATGATATCTGATGAACCTTAGCTCAAAGCAGAGAATACCAACAAAATGTTTATTTGTGGTTCATTGACTATGCAAAGGCATTTGATTATTAGGAGCATAATGAACTATGGGTAGCAGTGAGAAGAATGGGAATTCTACAACACTTCATTGTGCTCATTCAGAAGCCACATGGACCAACCAAGCACATGTATCAAGAGGCCGCTGTGGGAATGGAACAAGGGAACCAGACCAAACCGCGTGGTTTACAAACAGGAAAGGTATGCATTCGGGTTGTGTTTTCATATTACACATTTCAGATGTGCAAAGGTCAGACCCAAGAGACGACCATCATTTTGATAAAGTAGAGAGATCACCCTCAATGACATGGATTCACAAAGTGGCTTCTTCAATGAGCTAAGGAACAGGAACAATTGTGAAGATGGCACAGGACCATGGAGTGTTGAGTTCTGTTGTGCTTTGGGTCATGATGGATGGGAGCTAATGTGATGCCACCTAGTAACAACAACATCATAAACCAAGGGACGCATCTAAAAGAAAAAGAAACAGAACATGTGTCTGCTGATAAGCAGACGACAGTCTTGGTTGTATGCATAACACTGAGCACACTGATGGCTTCTGGTTTTAGGAAAAGATAGACTTCTGATTTAGACACATTTTCTTTATTTTCTCTTGGCTCTTTGTAGGTTGTATAGCTTTAAGGAAGTTACTTCACATTTTTAGGTTTCATTTTCCTCAACCTTAAGTAATCCTTTAAAAGTGTTATGAAGATCAAAGGGAAAAAAGGCTGGTACATCCCAAACAAAACTCATAAGACTCTGTTTTGATTCATAGTGACTCCACAGCAAGCCAGAGTAGAACCATTCCACAGAATATGTATATATATATATATATATATATATATATATCCCTTTCAAACCATCTTACTTATGACTCCTAGAACTTTATTTCTAGCACCACACCCAATTTAGAGAGAGAATCTATATACATATATTTTATTTTTAATATTCTTTTATCTATTATATTTATATATATTCCTTTTTCACACTTCAAAAATACTCTCTCTCTATATATTCTATTTTTTACAGAGTCAGAGTGCCATTTCTTACCTTCAGGGTTAGTGGCTGATGGATTCACACAAGCGGTCTTTCCATTCACAGTTGAATACTTGACTACTGCACCAGGAGCACTTCTCTGACATGCATACACTTACTCATACATATTCAAAAACTGACTAACATCAAGTTGATGCCCACTGAGAATGACCCTACAGGATAAGGCAGAACTGTTACTATTGGTTTCTGAGATTTTAGGGCAATAGAAAGCTCCAGCCTAAATAAAGGCTGAGAAACTGTTAGCATGGTTTCTTTTCTCTTTAACATGGAGATTTTGTCTTTTTGCTCTAGATTAGTAAGTTCTGTCAATTCTTTAAATGGGTCATCCCTTATCTGTTTGTTGGGAAGAGAAACTGCATCCTCCAACTAAGAATTAGTGACTGTCAAGTTGAGAATGAGGATGAGTAAGCAAGCGATGAAATAACTGTGTGAGCAAGTAGGTCAAGGGCATCCAGGATAAGGTTACAGTAACAACCATAATAATTCATGGCAAATACCTATTTATAGGTATTTATTTATATATATTTATTTATATATAATATATGACAGAGACATGTAACAGAGACTCAGATGTTATACAGTTTTCTCTTTTCACTTGAAAGCTAAAATATATGATATTCGATATTAGATATTAATCTAATTAGAGCTTGTCATTTATACACAGTCTTCAACAATCTATTTCCAGCATTGTATACAGTCTTTAATAGCTCTTCTTCTTTCCCCCCCCCCTTCCTTTATAACTGAACCACAGTTGACTGGACTTAAATCTAGTAAGAGCCTGATTGAGGTTAAAGATATGTCAAAATGGGAATGTTTAATGATTTCATTTAACCGTATTAAGCTTATGAGACCTATGGTTTTTATCATTATCACCTGTGCTCTCAGTGTTCCTTTTCCATTTATTTTGAAAAAATAAGGGCAAAGAGCAAACAGTATTCAAATAATAACATAAAGTCTGCACTCACAGACAAAGATGGCATGGCTGCCCAAACAGAACTCTTGGCTGTCAGGCAGTGCCACCACACATTAGTACAAAATGTTCCATGATCTGCGGATGCATGAAAGTCTGGATTTGGCATACAAAAGGCAGTTTGGAGTGTCAATGTATAATGCATGAAAATGTTGGCTCTTCTAAAACTTAAAATCTTAACGTCAGGACAGGCTTTATGGATACGAACAAAGACAAAGGGACTGATGCAGTAAAGTATGACGGACTTTGTCCTAGATGCATTAAGAAAGTCTTTTGAGTTGTAGTGGTCACCCAGGATATAGTCTGGGGAAGTGAGTGAGTTTTGACCAGGGATTGGTCCACAGTTGAAATGTATACCATCTTGGAAATGCCAGAGTGTGCAGGAATGATGGCTGCACAACATAGACTATGGGGAGAAACACCAGCAATCAGTTTGGGAGCGAGGTCTGAGGACTGTGTTTACTATGTCAAGTTCATACTATGTTTATTGGATAAGCACACTCTTTCTTGTGGCTTTGAAAACAGATTCAGTGGGAACATTTTAATTTTGGATGACTTCATATAAAAGTTTCAAATTCATTTAAAAGGACATAATTGAGTCTCTGATCCTATGTTATGTTACTTGGCTGGAAGAGATTAGCAAACGGATGCCCCAGCTGTTGCAAATGACTAACTCTCTGACTGCTAAATGAAACATTGAAGACTTAAGTCCTCTCAGAGGTGCCTTGGAGTTAGGCCTATGCATTTATTTTTTTTAAGCCAGCATTGGGACACCTATGGAATTCTGTTCTATTCTGATATATGTGGGGTTCATCGTTAAGTGGGAACAACCAACTCAACAGAAAGTGTTAAAAAATTTCTCTTTATTGAAGGATTCTGGCGTCTGGTGACTCTTATTTCACAGGAGTCACTTATTTAAATAGATTGTTTGGCCTAAGAGACATTGAAATTCATGGACCTGGATGTCATGGAGAACCATTCATGACTTTAAACAATAGAAGTAACCAAAAAGGAAACCCTTAAGAGATATTGTCCCAGGGCTGAGCCTTGGTGGCATAGTGGTTGTGCGCGGGACTGCGGCCCATTGGGACGGAGGTTCAATTCCAGCAGTGGGGCTGGACCTCCTACTCCCACCACCAGAGAGCAGTGATGCCCCCCCCCCCAAAAGAGATATTGTCCCTTCACAGTAATCCAATATCAAGCATCAAAGAACTAAAAATCATATCATTATATATGAGGGGAAGTCTAGATTGGGTTGCCCAAAACCCTTCAATAAGTGAAACGACATCCTCTTACAGAGAGGTTGCAGCGAGGAGATGAGCCAGTCAAGGTACAGTGTAGTAACAATGAAATGTGCAATTTTCCTCTGGTTCTCAAATGCTTCCTCCCACTGACTATTATTATCACAATTCTGCCAGACAGATTCTGGCTAAACCAGGGGATGTACACTGGAGTCAGAAATATGGAATTTAGGATAGGTAATCCATTGAGACTAATGAGGAGTGGTGACACTGGGAAGGTGAAAGGATGGTGGAGCAGAGAGGGGGAACCAATTTCAGTGATCTACTTATAAGGAAGTATTGACACAGTGGCTGAGATAATAAGTTCAAGTATAGAAAACGTCATAACGATGGCACAGGGCTGGGCAATGTTTCATTTTGTTATCCACAGGATTGTTATGGGTTAGAACTGAATTGAGGACTCCTAAAAACAACAACATTCCTAGATTCTTTAGTTAGTATATTTAATCAATTAGTGATTTTATTTGGAGACTCATACAAAATCTTATACCAATCCACTATCCAATTATATTAAGCACACTTATACTTTCGTTGCCATCAACATTTCCAAAACACTTTCTTTTAACTTGAGCCCTTGGTATCAGCTCCTCATGCCCCGTTCCCCCGTCTACCCTCCCACCTTCATGAATCCTTGATCAATGACATATTCCTGTGATGATTCCGTGCCTTAGACTGTCCATTAATTCATAACCATTTAATTAAGCAATATTTTACCTCTTTCTAAGCAATGTATCTATTACCATTTAATTAGAATATCTTCTTTTCCAAAATATATGATTTTTTTGTCATGTTTTTATGGAAGGGTGGTTCACATGTGATGGGTAGATGACAGGACCACTCTGGCTGACAACCAGGAAGATTTGAAGCACGTGTTGATGAAATCCCAAACCTCTAAACTTCAGTGTGGATTAACACAGTGAGAAGGAAAACTCAATCCTCCCAACTGGAACGGCGAACATCACCATAAACAGAGAAGCATTCCAGCTTGCTGAGGATTTTGCCTTGCTTGGATGCACGATCAATGCTCATGGAAAGAGTAGTCAAGAAATCAAAGAATATATTGCATTCAGTAAACCTGTACAATGTGCACTTGACCAAAGTCATGGCATTTTAAAATTGACTCATATACATATTAAAGTTGGATAATAGATAAATCCAGGAAAATAATTGATCATTTGATTATGTAATTGGTGTAGAATATAAAAACAACATCGATTACAGAAGAACAAATAAATCACTCCTAAAACAAGTGTCACAATGTCCCTTAGAAGCAAGTCTGGTGAGGCATTGTCTTACATACTTTGGACATGTTATCAGGAAAATAGCCTTGGAAAAGGATATAGTTTACCTTGGGTAAACTAGTAAATCATTTAGAAATAAGAAGACCCACTATGACTTCGGTTGATGGAGTGGCTGAAACATAGCAATTATTAAGAGGCTATTTCAGAGCTAATCAGTGTTTCATTCTGTTTTATAGAATGTTAGAAGTTGGAACTAAACCACCACCACAACATAATTTCTAATAATATACAGAAAGTTTTCATTTAGTATCTTATTGATGAATTCACCCCTACCTTAAAAATTAACTTCATGTCTCAGTTTCTTTTTTATGAGGTTTGGAATGTTGAATATGAGTTTCTATATTAGACTCATATCTAGAGGAAATACTTCAGTCTAGAATGAGAACAGTTTCACTTTTCTCTGAGAAACATTTTAATTATTATTACTAATGAAGATTCAATTCCTGGATTGAGAATTTTCAGAATACCAACACGTGTAAATTTTGGCTGGAAAAACTATATGATGGCTACCTTTTATTTATGAATTCATAGGAGACTAATTGTAACTTCACTTTTATTCTGAAGGTTATTTCTTTGAGAGCACAGCCTTTAATTTTTTTCATAGCTTTCTAACCTTAGGAATGACTTCATTTTTATTTATTGTACTTTGAGTCCTACAAAACTGCTGAAAGAAATTTCAAGTTTTCCTTTTTTACAAAATTTCTTTTAGGGAAATCTAACTTGTTTCTCTTCACACTCTATTTCCCACCATCAGTTAGGTTTTAATCATAATAGTCTTTAATTTCTTGTAAATTTATGAAGACAGTTGAGATGCTTAACATTTTTAGATAATGTTCAGTGGGAGGTGGTTTGGCATATTTCAAGAAATGAGAGTTTCATTATTTACTTTTTGACTGACAAATATTGATGTAAAATTCAGAGGGGATATAAAAATTTTTACAATTGCTTTTAACAACTGTGTTAAAATAGAAGTGTCCTCAGGTGCAGGAAAGGGACGGGAGTGATTTCTGATTGCACAGTATGAGACAGATGCCCAACAACTGTGCTGTGCTCCTACGGAGAGTCAGGGTGGGGAGGGTGTTGGTTTCTGTGAGGATACTTGGGAGTTTTCTGTCTAAATAGGAGGGAAGAGTCAGATTGTGAATCCCCCCAAAAGTTGTCAGTTGTTAGGTACCGTAAAGTAAGCTCCAAATATAGCACCACAGACCTTTTCCATGCCTGAATGGCATGCTGCCTTGTCTCATGCCTCAATATTGTTTCGAAGCCTGAACCCATTGTTGCAGTCACTGTGTCATTGTGTCATATCATTGAGCACCAACCTCTTTTTCATTCCCCCTCCACTTTCCCAAGCAGGATGTCTTTCTCCAGGGACTGATTTCTCCTGATAATTTTTCCAAAGTATGTAAGCCAAAAGTCTTGCCATCCTTGTCTTTAAGAAGAACCCTCAATGTACTTCTTCCAAGACAGATCGGTTTCTCCTTTTAGCAATCTATGGTACTTTCAATATTCTTCTATAGCACCTCAACCTAAATGTACCCATTCTTCTCCAACCTTCCTTTTTCAATGTCCAACTTTTACATGCAAATGATGCACTGGAGAAGACCATGTCTTGTGTCAGGGTTACTTTAGCCCTCAAAGTAACATCTTTGCTTTTCACCACCCGAAAAGAGGTACTCTGCGAAAGATTTACATTGATGCAATGTGTCCTTTGATCTCCTGACTGCGGCTTCCATGAACATTGATTGTGATGAAAAGCAAGACAAAATCCTTAATAGCAGTCAACCTTTTCTCCATTCAGCATGATGTTGACTGTTGGTTGAATTGTGAGGATTTTTGTCCTTACTCTGAGTCTTAATCTATTCTGAAGGCTGTATTGCACTGGCAAGTGATTCAAGTCCTCTTCACTTTCACAAGCAAGGTTCTGGTTCTGTGACTTGCATATTGCAGGTTGTTTATATTTTGTGCCAATTCTGATGCTATGTTCTTCTTCATATAATCCATATTTTCTGATGACTTTCTCAGCATACGGATTGAATAAGAATGATAAGACATCCATGATGCATACCTTTCCAGATTTTAGATCATGCAATTTTCCCTTGATCCATGTACAAGTTCTAGAGGAGCACATGAAGTGTCCTGGAATTCCTATTCTTCACAAGATTATCCAGAATTTATTAGAATCTGTATGGTCAAATGATTTGACATAGTCCATTATACCCAAATAAACATCTCCCTAGCATTCTCGGTTTGAGCCAGGAAGTATGACATCAGCAATGGTAGCTCTTGTTCTACATCATTTTCTGTATTCAACTGGAACAAAGAATGTTTGTTTCTGTTGTTCATCCCTGTAGAGAGGGAGTGGTGTTATGTGTCCATCATTGCAATCATTTCCCCTTCTCCCCTCCTCCCCACACCTTCCCCACTACCCTTCCAATATCACTACTTCCATTTCTGCCCCTGCACAGTTTTCTGACCTGGATTCCTTGTGTCTTGAACTCTTAATCTGTACCAGTGTAATAGCTCCAGTCTAACTAGACCTGAAAGGCAGGACTGGAGTCACAATAGTGGGGTTGGGAGGATGGGGTAAGGAAACCTCAGCGAACCACGGGAGTATTGTGTGTTTCATCAGTGTTATAATGTTCCCTTTCCCTGATTGACTCAGACCTTCTTTGTGACCCTTCTGTGAGGGGTATCCTTTAGTCTACAAATGGGTTTGGGGTCTCTGCTCTGATCTCCCTCATTCTCAATAATATATATTTTTTCTGTCTGTTTTGGGTCTTCTGATAAATGCTACCTGATTCTGTTGATGTCTCATGATTGCACAGGCTGGTGTGCTTTTTCCTTGTGGGCTTTGTTGTTTCTCTGCTAGATGGCTGCTTGTTTAACTACAAGCCTTTAAGACTCCAGAAACTATAGCTTTTGATATCTGGGCCCTATCAACTTTCTTCACCACATTTGCTTACACACCCATTTTGTCCTCAGTGATGGTGCTGGGACAATGGGCATCACAGACTATTAGGCTATTAGAATAAAGTGTTCTTGAACTGATGAGGAACTTTGAGCAGTCTCAGAGTATGTTCACGTCCTCAATGTATTGCCACATAAAGTATGTACATTAGCCAATTCCTCTATTTTAATGAATTAGTATATTTATATAAGTGCACACCTATGTTTATATTTCTAGACAGAGGTTTCCTGTTACCTTTTACCTTCATCTTGCCCCACCATCATGCTCATCCTTCTTCTGCCTTCTTAGTTATTTCTCTCAGTTCTATTGTTCTTGCTCCAACAACCCTGGAATATATACATTCTTCTTGTAGTTGCTTTTAATTCACTGGTTGTTCCCAAATCTGGTGTGGTTTGTCCCCTACTCCCTTCTCCCACTCCCAACCCCCACCCCAGTCCCTCCAGAACCATCGGTCCTGTTGCTTTCTACTTGGCCTTTCTTCCCATGGCTGTCTTATTGTAGGTAGGCAAAATAACAATGATAGAAACAAAAGAAAAACAGAAGACTGAATAGGAAAACAAAACAAAGCAAAACAAAAACTGGCAAAAAACTCCAAACTCCAATCCATACATAATTGATCCTTATGACTATCTCCCCACTGGTTCTTGAGGGCAGGGGGTGGGGGCGGGATTCTTGGAACTGCCTCTTCTAGCCTGATTCTGTTGACTCCCCAGGGCTTTTGTGGCTTTGCTTTCCTCCCATTGCAAAGCAATGTTATGTCCCCTTCTTGGTTCTCCACAATTTGGGGGTGGGGTTAGACCAGACTCACTCCCATGTGTCCCTAGTATTGTCCTCTGTCAAAGCATGCTCTGGCAAGGGGACATCATGTCTCTAGTTGTTCTTGGCTCTACAGGCCTCTCTGCAGGGAGGTCATCCTTAGGGCTGGGTGTGCTGTATGTGGTCTAGTCCCCTGCTCTTTTTTTTCTTCTTGGTTTGCTTCTGTATGGGCATGGGAATGGAGGTTAAGGGAGAGTGGTGGTTGTAAGATGTGAAAATGATAATAATTTATAATTTATCAAGGGGTCATGAGGGTGGGAGGGAGCGAGAGGAAAAAGGAGATGATACTAAGTGCTCAAATAAGAAAGTAACTGTTTAGAAAGTGATGATGGCAGCATATATATGCATATGGTAGATACAATTGATGTATGGAATATTATAAGAGCTCCAAGAGCACCAAATAAAATGATCTATAAATATACATAAAACAAAACAGCAAACACAGAATGTCCTGGTAAATAGAAATTTCCATAAAGATTGAGTACATTCTAATAATATGTCCAAATTATTCTTCTCTGTCATCCTGTCATCTCTCACTCCAAATATCTCATATGCTATTGAACATAAGTTTTGTGAACATGTTAGTTGTAGCTTAATGGTTTGGAGAAATCTCAATATTTGATGTCGAACATGGATCATGTGGGACATTAAGTTTATTGCAGAGTGTCTTGCAATCCTCAGCGGTGGGGGAGATGGAAAATGGGTGTGTCTAACGTGGATTGGTTCTGCTTTGGCTGCAGACTTGGCTCTTCTCAGAGGTCTTCTTAAGCTTTTTCCACTAGGCCCTTTTGTGCTTGAGAAATTTGCAACAGGGAAAGTGCTAGCAAAAAATAAGTAGGTGTTTGGTTTTGAATTAATTTTTGGTTCTGGTGCATTCAGAAAATTTTACTGATGGCAACTTTTTTTTTCAATTCACATTCAGTTATATGACCTGATAGAAAATTGAGACCCACCGTTTAAGAAGCTTTGGGATGTTTCAAGCAATTCCCAAGTAGCATCCAAAAACTGCCTATTGCTTCTTTCTGGAGTTATCAGAGCAGAAATGTTTTTCTAAACATATGAACTGTGTTGGTATGCAAACACGTAAATGTCACTGTGATAATTATGTGGTTATCTTTTTGGTATTAACAATTCTTGTGGATAGCCAGTCAAAGGATATTTCCAAGATCCCCCATAGACAATTAATATTGTAAAGTACTAGAATCTCTTACCACTACCTAGAACATTTGGTGTGGATAAAAATAATTTAGGATATTTCTCAGATAATCAAATAAATATATGTTTTACATATACAATATTGGTTGGATCAAATCAGTAATAGCTCTCATGGGATGAGTTATTTGGGATAAGCATAATTCCAATTAAGGCACACATTGTTTTATCTTCATTTATATTTAACAGAGACTGAATTTAGCTCTAGATAAAAGTGATGGAGACATGCTAGAATAATTATCATATGTCCTTAATGCCCTTTCTCTCTTAGTCTTTAACTTATTTCTGGCTTCATTTACAAAGAGGGATTTCTATGCCTGGAATAATGAATTAATACTCTGAGTGTAAATTTTCCAGCATTTTTTTGGAGGCTAGAAATATTTTCTTTCTCCTATATATTGTCTGTTCTCAGTTCCTTTTCCATGAGAAGAATACACTGCTTAGATTCTCAAAGAGTTTGGAATGTTCCAAATGATATAATACTTTTATAACATCACTAACAAGTATATGCTATTTATTGCTTTTCATCCTAGCTACTTCGTAGGTTTTTAAATTAGTTTCTATTCTCATAGTATCTCATTATTAGTCATTGTTTGTCATTAATCTGCAATTTTCTCTTCTTTATTTTTGTCCCTAGAATTGCTATAGAAATAAATAAAGATCTTGATACATCTTAGAATCAACAATTACCAAAAAAACCCTCTTTTCTCTTAATTCATCAAATGTCATTTCTTTTGCATGTGAATGGTTATATTTCATTAATAGCTTCTGTGGTGTAACTGTGTAATTAATATTTATATATTAGCCACAGTATCTGTTCTTATGGAGAAAAATTACATGCTATAAAATTGAATGTTTTAAAGCATTCAAGTAAACCAAAAATATTTCCTCAAAAATGTGTTGAAAGGATGTAACAATCCTGCATGCAATTTTAATTAATGTCCAAGTAACTAAAAATGTATTTAGTTCATAAAGAAAACATATTGACATCTAATTATGGATCATAGAATTTGGTGCAGTAAAACTGTAGTGCATCTGTTCAGTGAAAACATAATCATGAAGAATACTAAACGGCACAATATATAATGAAAATTTGAAATAATGCACAAATAAACCATTAAAACATTACAGTATGAAATCAAATAGAGCTGAAATTTTGCAATAGAGGTCTAGTAGTTTTTGATTTTCTGATAACAGATTTTTTAAAAAGCATACATATTTAATTTAATTGATATTTGTAAAATACAATTTTCCTTATTTTTAAGAGACTCCTAAACTAAAATAAGTTGTGGAAATGTAACATCACCTTACATTCATATTTTCAGAATAATAATATAATTTTATAGATTAATTTATAAGTAGATAAAGTTTATCTCTAGACTAAGCCTTTTCTACATGGATGACAAAGACTAAGAATGTTACAAGTAGGAAGACTGTTGATTTAAATTTTATTATATCATTTAATTCAACCCCTTTTTCTTTACACTCATTGCTCCAATTTAGACCGTCACTTCTTCCTAGATGGGATTCTAATAGTTTCTGAAACAGTCTGCTAGTTGAATCACTTTCCTATAATCTCTTTCATTTGAAACTCACTCTATACCCTACAGCACTGATTTTCAGACTTTAGCTGCTATACCTGGAGGACTTATTAAAATGCATAGGCTGTGCTGCACACCTTGATTTTCCAATTCAATAGATCTGGCAAGGGGTCCAAGAATTCATCCTTAAAAGATTCCAGGTAATGCTGATACTTCTGATCCAGAGTGCACATATAAAATCTCTGCCTCAAAGTATTAATAATCACCACCTACATGCTGGTCTTGCCCCCACTATCAACACCACCATCACACATTTTTATTGAGACAATTCTGACTCATGGTAATTTCATATGTTAGTATGAAACTGTTTTTCATAGGGTTTTTGAGAGCTAATATTTCAGTAGCAGATCACCATGTCTTTCTTCTAAGGGTCCTCCAATCTTTCTGTTAGCAGTTGAGTATGTTAATATTTGTCCAATCTAGGGATTTTCTGTTGTGCCAGAATACTCCCCTATTTGCAACCTATCATTCACTTCACCTGTAAAATAAATCCAAACATAGTAGTGTATTCAGAGTGATATGTGATGTGATTTCCAATCTGTCTTCTCTGCTTATGTCTAAATTGTTTCTCCCTGGGTTCTTCTTGCTTTGGGATAAAGAATATGTGACTATTCTACAGGAATGACCAGATATTTTATCCTGTTTATACATTTATAATGCTAGTCCAATCCATATCAAAAACACTTCCTTTCATTTCCACATTTCACTTCATGTCCCTTCATAAAACATTCCTCTATACTTGATCATCCCAATTTTCTTATTTACTTCCTTAAGTCTCAAGTTATATGTCTCTTATCTGAATTTGTCAGCATTTAATTCTGCTACATTGATTTCTGTACTTTATTACATACATATATTGTCCTGTTAAGTAATAAGCTCTTGTGCAGGTGAGTCTTGGTTGCTTATATAATAAAATGCTTTATAAATATAACTCTTCATAATAATTCTAAGAAAAGCTAACTGACATCTTCTGGGCACTTCTTATATTTGCAGACACAGTTCTAGCTTCACACAATATTTGATTAACTCTTGATTATCCTTTGAAGAAATCTCCATTTTTGGGGTCCAGATAAAGAAACGAAGGCATCCAGATTTTAAGTAATTATCTAAACTCAAGTCGAAGTAAAAGGGATTGCAGGAAATCCAAAGAATTAATTCTCCCAAGAGAAGAATGATAGGACTACTTATAGTATCCTAAAATGTAGTTGCTTAAATCATGGATATAACTTAAAAGAATATGTCTAAAACATCTTATATTTTGGCTAAAAATCCCTGACTAAACATTTAAATCTGCTAACTCATATTTAGTGACAACATGGTGAAAAATGCTCTTTATGATATAACTACCGCTTCATTCATCTCCTAGGGCATTGTATGTGCCTGACATAATTTCTGGAATGAGATGTACCTCTATCTTATTTCTACTGGAGTGTGATCAGGCATCATTAAAATAAGTTGACTTTCTGTATCAGTACTAGCTTAGGTGCTTGTTAAAATGCAGCCACTGGATTGACCTGCTGTTACGTGCATTCAGCTGGTTCTGATTCATCATGGCCCTATGTCCAACAGAACAAGACACTGGTAGGTCTTTACCAAGCATGGTGTCCTTCTCCGGACACAGGTCTTTTCTGACATCATGCCCAAAGTACATGGGATGAAATCTCTCCTCTGTTGCCTCTTCAGGGTATTCTGAGTTTACTTCTTTCAAGAGAAATTTGTTTGTCTTTTGACAGTCCATAGTATTTTCAATATTCTGTGCCAGTCTCATAATTAAAATGCATTCTTTCTCCTCAGATCTTTCTTATTCTATGTCCAACTTTCACTTGCATATCAAGCTATTGGAAGTATCTTGACTTGGGCCAGGCACTCTTTAGTCCTCAATAAAGCATCCTTGCTTTTCAATAATTTAAGGAGATATTTTAAAGTAGATGTATCCAATGCAATGCATCATTAATCTCTTGAATGTTGCTTTCGGAAGCACTCATTATACATCCACACAAGACAAAATCCATGTCACTTTCGATACATTTTCCACTTCAATGAGAAGACTTTGACTTTCTTCTCATTGAGATATGACTCATACAGAAGACTCTAATCCATAATTTTCATCAGCAAGTGCTTTAAGTCCCCCTCACTTTCAACAAGTAAGGATTTATTATATGCATATCACAGACTTACAGTCAGCCTTCCTCCAATCCTATGTAGTATTATTCTTCAAATAAAACAGCTTATTTGGTGTATTCAATAACAAACAGATTGAATAAATATGATGATGAGCTACAACCCTGATGATCCTTTCTTGATTAAACCATGCCTTGGTGGTGTAGTGATTTTAAGTTTGACTGCTATATGCAAAGTCAACAGTTCAAAACCAGCTGCATTTACAGTGGAGAGGCTTGACTTTATATTCCAGCAAAAATTTATACTATTAGAAGCTCACAGAAAAATTCTATCCTATCCTGTAAGGCTGCTATGAGTTAGTATTGATTTGATGGCTTTGTGTTTGTGTTTTGGTTTGCAAATTGACAGATCATCTAAATCAAATACATGGGGAAAATGTCAGAAAAATCACTTCTTTTAAAGAATCCCATGATGCTAATATAATTAATGTTTCAGAAATGCATCTTTTTGAGGATTACTAAACTTGGAACTGTTGCTTATCAAAAGCCTTGTCTTAGTTTGTCTGAATGAGGATAAGGGGACATTTATTCTCCCCAGTGGACAGTCCATGTTTAGTTTCCCATAAGGCTTCTACAATCATCAAGTTGAAGTTTTAATGACAGTGTTATTTTGTTTCAACAAAATGACAACTATTTGGAAATACACTATAGCATGTTTTAATCAAAGGAGCAAACTACTCCTCTCCAAATCTGAGAGCAAGTGGGAAAAAATTGCTACTATGATTCCAATTTGTTCATGAATTGGTTCATGGCAGAAAAAACATGGGTGTGTGTCTGATCTTGATGGATGATTAGAAAAATGCTCTCATGGACTATAGACAAATTCTCTCATAAACATATTTACATTTGTCTTGTTACTTTGCCTTCGAAATAAAAGAGTTATTTTTTTGGCCATGGAGAAAAGTGGTTTTGTTATAAACACCTGTGTGATCAGGAGGTGTAGACAGGAGTGTGTATTAGAAAGTCAAAAATAAGCAACTCAATCTGTGTAATTAGAGAATGGATGTCTTGGAGACCCAAAACCCACCTGTAAGATAATTGGGCAGTTCTCACAGAAGGACCAAAAAGAAGGGATGAAAAATCCAGGGTGTGGAATAGCACTGATGAAACACATATGTGTTAATCTTGGTAGACTAGAAAAATAAATCCAGGGAAACTCGTATGTGTATAAGAGGTTTATATACAAAAGCAATTGAGTCCTGAGAAAACAACCCAGTCCAGTTCCAATCGAGTTCATAAGTCTGATATTAGCCCATAAATCTGACACCAAACTATAAAGTCCTCTTGAGATGCAAAAAACACATTCAGTGATGCCAAATGCAGGATGATTACAGGCTGGTGGGTGGGAAATCTTGAGGATACAGTGGTGTTATGAGTATCTCAGTGCTGACTGGGGTCTCCACGTAGCTCCTCCAGTTCAGACCACTAGCCTAACTTCATGTGTCTTGTCAGCTGCCATATCTCCCAGGATGTGGGAATGTGTTCCACCTCCAGCAAGCTATTTATCTCCTTAACACCTCTAAATGAGATAATTAAACTGTGACCTGATTGCCAAGCTAAGCTCCATCCTATCCAATCTTAATCCTCTCATATTGACAGCAGATTATGGAACTACCACAACATAGCTATCTTCTATTTCCTTAGTATTCACCTTTCCTACTAATATGCTTTCAGTTCTACTTCTTTAACCTTGTTAAACTTTCATTTTTTTATTGATAAAATTAAGATCATTTGATGCGTAAAAGCCAGCATAAATAATGCTTCAGGAAAAGTAATGGGAATGATGGTTTTCTGAGGATACAGGCAGAGAATGGGGAGTGAATAGGGGAAACTGATAGCAATGATAACTGCATAGCCCCACTCGAGGGGAGTGAAAGGAAAAGATGCAGGCTAATGGATATATTGGACAGTGCAAGATAAGGTAAATATATATATATAATAACAATAATAAGGGTTTAGGGGTGGAGGGGATAGGGGGAAGTGATATCAAGAAGGTCAAAAAGAAGGAGAATGTTTTGAAACTGATTGTGTTAACAGGTATACACTGCCACTTGATGTGACTGAACTATGGAATATTATGATACCTATAAGAGCTCTCAATAAAATGCTTATTAAAAACATCAATAATAATGTGTATAAGAAAGAAGAACATATTCTACACTTGACTGTGGTAATAACTGTACAACTCTTCTTACTTTGAGTGCACTACTATGTGAACGCTATGCCCAAAATATTTCATTTTGTTAAAATAAAATGAAACACTCAGGTATAAATATTTCAAAGTCATTAAACACTTCTGACCCAGATCATGCGACATTTTTTAAGGTGAAACATGTTTTAAAAAAAGGTGGGGGGGAACATCATAGATGAACAAAGTAGAGAGATCATCCCAGAAGTTTATGGGGACTTTTTTTTTAATATCTAGGAAGTACTCTTGACAGATAGTCAAGGGCTATGATTGGGGCATACTTTATGAAATTTCCAGGAAAGTGAAAAATATATTGATGAGAGGTAGGCCAGAAAAGTCAAATCTGGAATGTATTTTCTTCACTATGACAGAAGACCTGGTGGTTCTTCCTAAGTAGTAAGCGCTGGTCTCTGAGAATGTCATTGGGGAAGCATCCTCCAGCTACAGATAGCCGTCATCTTGCTCCTTCAGAATTATTTTGTTCCCCAAACTCAAAGAACATTAAAGTAAAGCATAATTTGAGCCCCTTTGAAACAGACATCTTGAAATAGGGTAAATAAGGAGAGCAGAATTCTTTGAGGAAGGGTTCTACACTGATTCACACAAAGAGAGGGGACCATCACCTTCATACGTGTATAGACTGTAGTTGATTATACATATATATGTATATATATAGAGAGAGTTTCCTTAATCTTTTGGTAATACTTTTTTTACTTATCCTCAGATATATTAGTAAAAATAAATGAATAAATAAAACAAAGGAGCCCTACTCCCATTGAGTTGATTCCAACCTAATAACCATATAGGATAGGACAGAACTGTGCCTCTGGTTTTCTGAGAATTTGCATCTCTACAGAAATAGAATGCCTCATCTTTCTCTCTGGGACCTTCTGGAAGTTTCAAACTGCTGACTTTGCAACCCAATTGGTAAACCGCAATGGCACTAGACCTCTTTACCATCACATACATAGACCTAAATTAATCTAGGATTTTGTCTACTACCTTTCAAGAAACAAAACAATACAAACACCTTGTCCAACTCCAGTTATAATAAGAGTTTTAAAAATATTGCACAACTATGAAAAGGAATGGATAGTCTATATTGTTGCCAGGTGGTAACTAGTCACTTCTGACCTATAGCAATGTTATGTACAGCACACTGCACAACATGCACTATCCTCCAATATTTCTTATGTTTAAGCCCATTGTTGCAGCCACAGTGCTGATCCATCTTTTTTGAGCAGTCTTCCTTTCTGTTGCTGTCCTCAACTTTATCAGGCATGATGTCCTTCTCCAGGGATGAATCTTTCCTGATAACATGTCCAAAATATGTGAGGTGAAATCTCACCATTCTTCCTACTAAGGAAATTTCTTGCTGTTCTTCCTCTAAAATAGATGTTTGTCCATGGTACTTTTAATCATCTTCACCAACACCACAATTCAAAAGCATTGATTCTCCTTTGATCTTTCTTATTCAATGTTGAACTTTCACATACATATGACATGATTGAAACACACAACTTTCCTCTAGTTATTTGTTGCTTCCTTTCTTCCACTATCAAGACCTCAATTCTACCTTACAGATTGGATTAGATCAAAACATACACACTGCTACACACAAGAGCCTGCAACACAGGATAGATAAACCCCTCAGGGCCAACATTGAGAGTAGAGATACCAGAAGGATTAAGGAAGGGTTGGGGGAGAATTGGGGAATCTATCACAAGAATCAACCTATAGCTCCCTTCAGGGGGACAAATCACAGAAAAGTGGTTGAGGTGTGATGGAAGATGATGTAATATATGAAAATGATCTATAACATATCAAGGATTCATGAGCTAGGGCAGGCAAGGGAGGAAAGGGGTAGAAATAGGGAGGTGATATTAGGGCCTCAATTGGGAAGAGAATGCTTTGAAAATGATGATGGCATCATATGTGCAATTGTGCTTGACACACTGGATGGATGCATGGATTGTGATAAGAGAGGTAAGAACCCCCAATAAAAGTAAGAAAAAGAAAAACAATAATTGCAAAACTAAAAAATAAAATAGGCTCCACAAAAAGAAAACATATTCTATACGATTATGGAATTATAGCAAATTGAAACAAAACTACAAATCATATAATTTAAATGATATAACAAGATTGTTTAACCCTGACTATATTTCTGAATTTACAGTTAAAAGCAACAAATGTCCAGTGATGCCCACCCCCCAAAAAAAAGGCAACAAATGTCCTTCTTTGTATTGTGTGTCACTTGCTGTTTGCTCCGTTACAGGCACAAGGAGCTGTCATTTGAGTCAAAAACCACTATAATCATTTCTTCTTTTTTAAATTGCTAATTTGTTAAAGCCTGGATCCATTCTTTGACACATAGGTTTCTATTGTGAGTCAAAACTGACTTCATTGCAATGATTTTTTTAAGTATACATAGGGAAGTTAGGGAAGGAGAAAAAAAATTGAATCATGGAGAGTTTGTCTCCTTAGGAGTTCAAATAAATGAGGCTGTAAAAAAGGATGGAATATGGCTTTAAGTATTTGGTAAAATAGAAGATAAACTATTGATACTTTTCCCTCCTACTTTATGCTGTTTTCTAGCAATCTCTTTGTCGATCTCTGGAAGTCACTTTTTAGGATACCTCTCTGTCACACACAAGGTAACACCTGGCTGTAAGAAGAGAAGGACTGATGAGACTCAACATGCTCAGGGTGATTTTTTTGGTCTCTTCTCCTGTAGCATATAGTGAGATTATCTATCTATCTATCATCTATCTATCTATCTATCATCTATCTATCTATCTTCATCATCATCTATCTATCATCATCATCTACATCATATGAACCAAGCAAACTTTACCTCATATTTCTAATTATTTAGAAATCTTTGAATACCTTTATTCAATAGTCTTATGTTGCTACCACTAATAGAATAAAGGTCACTTTCCTGACTTCAGGAAAAATTCCTTCTTCACCACGATTTACTGATGCACATCTGAATGAATTCTAAAGAGTTCCGTATGCAGCGAGTTTAAAAAGATCCCCCCAGCCTCCTCGAAAAATGTATTCCATTGTGTAACAAAACTTGCTTTCTGGTGCCGGCACCCTTCCCAAGATCTAATCAGAACCCTCCTACCGCATTTGAGCATTTGAGTCTTTTTTTCCCTTTTGCCTGGCTCCAGCCATCAGAACAGATGGATGTCTTTTGTCAGCACTTCAAGACTGTCTCAAAGAAACTTTCAGCCTCTCTCAAGGCATCACTTTAAGGCAAAGGTCCTGCTCAGGACAGAGGCTGGGGGTAAGGGTGGGGGTGGCATCTTTGTATAACCAGGTGAGTATTTAAGTCACCATTTCACTTTTGCTCACTGATAGTCCCTAAATATTTTCAAATTATTTTTCTTTCCTAACCCATAGCTTATAAAATAACTTAGAATATATAATGGTTACACTCATACACATTAAAATATAAGGACTGTTGAACCTCAAGATGCAGCCCGTAGTGGGGGATGGCATCTCATTTGTAACAAAGAACACCACCTCCTCCCCACAGCCTGAGGTTTAAGTGGGAAGAGCTTGGAGGAACCCAGTGAACATCTGTGAAATCCGAGTGCGTGTAAGATCAGTCATCAGCTGCTCCACGCCAGCAGCAGTCTCCTTCCTGATTCCTTCAGCACATATTCTTTGAGCGTTTACCATGTGCGGCAATGGGAAGATGAGGATTCAGTTAGAAGAAGTTTCATAGACCTTATAGTCTTTGGTGGGTAGAACCACAATAAACAAATCAACAAGAACTAGAAAATGTTAACTGTGAGAATGACAATAGGGTGGGGTGATGCAAGAGTGACTGGCTGGTTACTTCAGATTGGAGAGAGGCAGCGAGTGTGTTTTAAGGGGGTGAACTGCAAACGGAGAGCTGAAGCGTGAGAGCAAACTGGCCCTAGGCAATAAGAGGAAAAGGCACTCTCTGGAAAAATAAAGACTAATGCAAGGTCGCAAAGTTGGGGATGAACGTGGAATGTCAGTGACTGGCACTCTGTGAAAAACAAGAAAACTAGGCGTGGGTTTAGGAGAGGGCCAGGGACCAGATCATCAAGAGCTTGATATGCCAGTGTACAAATTTGAGACTTCATTCTAAGCACAGAGGGAAGCCATTTTGAAGCCATGTCTCTCTCTCTCTCTCTCTCTCCCCCCCCCCCTCCCACCCCACCCCGACTCCGATGTGGAGGATAAAGTGTTATAGAAGCAAGAAGACACTTTAGGATATTCACTCTTTCAAATGAGAGGAGGGAGTGGTGTGCATGGATCACACACTGATAGAAAGTAGAAGGATGCTAACTGGATGTGAGTGCGACCAGAAGCTGGAGAGGGATTGCTTGGCTAAAGGGCTGGACTAATTTGAGGTGATGGTTTTCTTTGTTAGTAAGGAGACGATTTAGGGGAAAAGCCAAGATTTTAGCCCTCTTTTGGGTCACCCATTTTTTAAAAAATTGGGCACACTGGAATGTAAATCCTGGTTTCATTTTATGATTGTGTGTATAAATGGAGAGCAGCCTGTAGGTCTTTATGAAGGCAGAAAACATTTCCATGCTTGCTGCACCCTTGCCTTCGCTTTCTCCCAGGCCCAATCATAACTATTGGTTATCAGCCCAAGATGCAATCCATTATCCCACCAGCATATCTCTTTCAGTATCTTAAATGTATGATTCTGAAACTGAAAAAAAACCACAATAGTAGGATTCATAAAAAGTGGGTACAATTGGCATATCAGTCTTATTTTCTAAATTGAAGATTAGAATTTGAAATCTATTTCTTGTACCTTCCAAGTTTATAGTTTTAGGCTAGTATTTTATGCCTAATCCCATCTAAAATTGATTATTGTAAAATAGAAACAGTAAAATTTTTTATTATTGTTAGATCAGCCTTTGTATTGAAAAGACTAGCTTGCTTTATCTATGCTGTTTTTAGTAGTTCTGACTCATAAATGAACATACGAACTGGTCCTGGGCCATCCTCCCAGTTTTTCATATATTTGAGCCCACTGTCTTTACAATTAGTATGCAAATTTATCTTCTTGAGGGATTTTCTTCTTTTCAATGATTCTCTATTTTAACAAACATGACATTTTCTCCAGGGAATATTTGCTTCTGATAGTGTACTCAAGAAAAGACAAAATTATACCGCCCTAGTTTTTAAGGAGTGTTCTGTTAGTACTTCTTCCAATACTGATTTATAGTTCTTCTATCAGTCCATGGTGTATTTAATATTTCTTGCTAGCACCAGGCATAATTTAAAAGCATCAAGGCTTCTCCAGTCTTCCTTATTCCAAGTCCAATTTTTGCAAGCATATGAGGTCACTGAAAGTAGCAATGTCTGAACTAGGGCATGCTGGAAGGCGTGGACTTGAGAGTCCAATAAAGTTAATTTGAATCTTCACACGCTACAACAAAATCCTTGAAGAGGCACTAATGATAAGAATGTGACACTGAGTGGTCAATATTCCATGATTGCCCATTAGTGTTGCCAACTTTTTAGTGAATCGAAAAAAAGCATCATATTCCCTAGTTAGGCAAATGTAAGCCTTAGGGACAAATGATGGGTGATTTATAGTAAAACCTGTGAGAACCAGAGTTGGACAAGACATTTTATTTCTGGCCTTATGAAACCGTGTCTGACCGGTTTCAGCTGTCTCAGGTCTTACATTACTTTGTAGTGAAAGTTATCTTGTTCTCTCAGAGAATCATGATCTGAAACATGACCCTTTAATTTCTAGCTTGGTAATACTGATGATGTAATCTTCTGGGGAGAATAGCCTTTGCATTCAACACATTTTATTCATTCATGTTTTATTTATTCAAGCTTTAGTCATTGAGTAACTTATCAATATGAAAGAGACAATCATGGAGCCTACTTAGTATACACTTTCTGATCTAATGCACACACTTTTTTTTGTTGAGCTAGAAAATTAATTTGATTGTCTAGTTGAGAATCTCTGAGTGAAGACACAGAATGACAATTCCCATAATAAACAAGAGGTACTTGTGCTCGAAAGAATTATAGGATCCAAAATTCTGGGGAGAGAAAGAATTTCATATGTGTATTTGCTTCAGTGAGACACTATTTATCTCTGTTGGCCAACATACTTTGAAACAACTATTTAGTTTTAATGGATATATATCTTGCCATGCTGCCATCAGTATTTGAGCAGCTTGAAATACTGTATGTCAGCTTACATTGAAGCAAACACAATCAGTAGATTGTTTTTCATTGATTTAAAAACATTGACTTGCTGAAGTATGAGCCTGCATGCAGTCATAATTCTTGTCGGCAAAGCCTGCTATAATTCTTTGAGTTTCAAGCAGGTGTCATGCATCAGATCCAAGTGCTTAATAAATGCACTAGAAGTATATTTTCCTTAAGGCCTTGTGTTTAGCCTATTTTCATTTATCTTGTGAAATATCTTTAGACACTTATCTAAAATTCTGGGAAAGAGCAGGTTAGCATTTCCACTTGGCAACCAAAGCTGGTAAGCATGAGGCTCCTCTGTCTATTTTGACCTTAACAAAATTTGTGATTCCCAGCTATGTGCCAAGGGCCCTTGAGGCATGATGAAGTTATTGGATGGGGCCCACCAATCCATATGTACACCAAGCACTTTTGTGCAAGCTGAATAAATATGTCTAACATAAAAGTATTATTTTCTGCTGTGATCAATCAAATACAAATATATTTTAAATCACTCCTGGATTCATTGTTATTTTATAATTTCTCCATCAATAAATTGTCCAGCTGGGCTACTCTTAATCTTCTACATTGTAATTGATAAAGCACATTAGTAATATAAAAGATGATGCTATTGACCACAGTTAATTCTCAGACACCAGATTGGAATAATTTGAATCAATATTAGATTGTAAGCTGATCAAAAGATTTCATGTGTACTTTGTTCAATAGGCTCATGATTAATTAATCATACAACTATGAATAATCATAATTTTAGAGTGGTATCTGCATGCAGTTTTAACTTTACACCAAACCTATGAGGTAATTATTATTATTTATATTTAATTTAATGAAATCAAGATTAAAAGGAAATAAGTCTATGGCTATAACTTACTAGTAAGTAATATTGAGTTTAAATTTTAGATGGTCTAGGATTCAAAACTCCTTGCTCCTTTAACAATGTGCTGTTATGAAAAAATATACAAGAAATATCTAATATTGTGCTCATTTCAAGATTTCTTCGATTCATTCATGAGATGTGACTGTACTGTCTTTAAACTAAATTAAGTAATATTTTCCACATCATTACTTTTGGAATTATTTATTTATTACAAGTAAGTAATTGCAATTTTTTTTTGCAAAATCCATAAAGACATTGTACCAGGTAATCGCCACAGTTTCCCTTCCCACATAGAAGCAAGCAGTGCTTTGTTCTGCTCTACAGAGCATTGCTCCGAGTTGGAACTGACTTGGTGACATGCAAGAAAACTGAAAGAACCGCCACTGGCGGCATGAACAACCACCTTCTGTTACTGTGAGGCTCCATCCGATAGGTTCTAACTCATAGAGATCCTTTGTACCAAAGCATGAAATCCTGTCAGCCCTGGACTATCTACACAATAGTGGTTGTGTCTGAGCCCTTTGTGGCAGTCACTTTGTCTATTCATGGCCATCTTCCTCTCCACTAGCCCTCTAATTTACCATGAATGAGGCCCTTCTTCAAGAATTGTTTCCTTCCAATTATATGGCCACAGGACTTGAGATGAAGATTTTTTAGCCTTGCTTCCGAAGAACAATTTGGCTTTACTTTTTTCAACCTAACTCTGGGGGGTTGTAGTATATTTGATATTCTTCACTAACAACATAACTCAAAGGCATCAGTTCTTCAGTCTTTAGTGGTCACTATCTAAATATCACATGCTTATGAAGCAATGGAGAATATTCTGATTTGGGTTAGTTGTACATTAGTCTTCAAAGCTATTGGACACTTAATGAGGTGTTTGCAACATATATAAGCAATGTATCATTTAATTTCTTGTATGCTGCTTCCATGAGCATTGATTGTGGATCGAGTGAAACAAAATCTTTGATATCAATCTGTTCTCCACTTACTATAATTGCTGTTTACTGGTGCATTTGTGAGGACTGTTGTTTTCTCTACATTGCAGTGCAAATTATATTAAAGACAGTTAATTCTTTAAGATTCGCCTTTTATCAGGAAGTGCTTCAAGTCCTCTTTAAGCAAGCAAAGTTATGTCATCTGCACATTCCAGGTTGTTCATGTTTGTTTCTCTAAATCTACTGCCATGTGTTTCTCCATATAGTCCATCTCGGATGATCTGCACAGCATACAAATTGAATAAGCATGATGGAAAGATACAATTCTGATACATACCTAATTTTGAAACATGTACTATCCCTTTTTCTTTTGAAAGAACTCCTTCATGTTCTCTGGGCATACTTAATGCTCTCCCTACTGTAGAGTCGATGCTGACTCAGAGTGACCCTGGAGGACAGGATCATGAGGTCTCTGTGGTTTTCTCAAGCTGAAACCCTGTAAGGGAGGAGAAAGCCTGCTCTTTTGTCTTGAGGAGCATCTAGTGGTTTGAAATTGCAGATCCTTTGGTCAGTTACCCAATTCATAACCCACCTCATCACCAAGATCCTAAGCATTCTTAAAATTTCTAGAACTCTCAATCTTGCAATGACAGCTGCCATTTATTGTGCACCACACACATTTAAATACATTTGCATAGTCAGTGAAACACAAGTAGATTCATTTCCAGTATCCCCAGCTTTTAAACAGGACTGAGGTGATAATCAGTCATGTTATTTCTTGTTCCATGTCCACTGCTTAATCCAAGATGAATTTCCAGCAATTTCTTGTGAATGTACTGCTGCATTATTAAATAGTATGTTTAAGCAAAATTTTATTTTTATTACTGATGTTGTTCAATAATTTCAATAAGTACTGCATTAGTTTGAATTATCTCTCTCTGTAATGGATGTAAATAAAAGTTTCTTTCATTTGACTGGCCAAATAGCTGTTTTACACATTTCTTGGCATAAATGAGTGAGTACCTTTAGTTCTCTGCTTCTTTGTTAAAATAATTTCATTGGTATTGCTTCAATTCCTGCACCTTTGTTTCTGGTCAATACCTTCAGTTCAGATTGGTTTTCTTCCCTTATTACCTTTCTTTATAATATGATAACTTCTAAGACAGCTGAACACTGATCAGCTCTCTTTTATTGTTGAAGTTCTGGCTCAGTGATTTTTTGTTTTCTATATCGTTGGATCCTCAATACTTTGCCCGTAAGGAGGAATCTTCAATATTGAAATGTGCCATCATCTTCTTCACTTTGAGAAGTGTTGAACGTATTTTTCTTTTTTGGTGTGCTAACTTCTGGTCTTTACACATTTCATTGTAATGTTCCATTTTCTTGAGCTGTCTTTTGAAATTTGTGTTCAGTTCTTTTACTTAATCATTTATTCAGTTTGCTCTCATTATTGTGTGACCCAGAGTAAATTTCAGAGATTCTTCGGGCATCCATTTTGTTTTTTTTATCCATTCTTTTTTTCCTGTCTTCATGTGCGATGTTCTTGCAATCCCATATTGTCTTCAAATGTTTGTGTTCAGTGTGTTAAATGTACTGTTTTGGGGACTTTACAATCAGAAGGAATAGACGAGGTTGTATATTGACTTTTGCATATTTGTTTTAACTTTCGCTGTATCAACTTGAACTTCCACATGACCAATCAGTGGTCCATCCTGATGTTTTTACTGGGGTTTGTTTTATCTGACAATGTTGAGTTTTTCCAACATCTCATTCCACAGGTGCATTCGATCTGACTTTTGTGCATCCCACTTGATGAAGTATAAATGTATAGTTGCCTCTATGCTGCTGAAAAATAGTTTATGATGTTTATCATGAATGTTTTTCTGGCATAATTCTATATTTGGCATTCAGTGATATTTCTATCACCAATATCATAGCTTCCAAATATTAACTGTATTTTCTGCTTCAAATTTCTAGTAGTTATCCATGAATCTCAATTGTACATATGATCAATTTTATGTAGTAAAAGTTTATAAATTTTTCAATTTCCTTATAATTGATTGGCATTAGTGATTGTTCCATAAGTTTGAACTTGGTAATGTTCATATATTTTCTTTGTGGCTGGGTACACATCAGCTCATTAGCTATAGCATTGCACTTCAGGATTGATTTGGAATTATTATTTTAATGTAAAATAAATCTTATGTCATTTCTTTCCATTTGTTGTTTCTGGCATAGTAGATTAATTAAAATGAAAAATACCAATTCACTTCATTCACAAATTATTAGGTAAACCATATTTTGTGTTTCATTTAATTTTTAAGGACTTCCAATTTTCGTAGATTTATATGTTTGTTCTTTCAGTATTCCAATTATTATTGGATATTTGCAGCTGTTCCTTCCCATTTGGGGTCATGCTGCATCAGTAAATGAAATTGCTGAAACTCTGTTCTAATCTTATTGTTGAGAACGACTCTACATGGAAGAGAAAACTCTTCCTGTCAAATTATGAGCGTTTTCTAATTTGAGAGGCTCATTGTTGGGCTCGATATCATTGAATGCTCTGCTTCTATTAATAAGATTTCAGTGGCTAATTTTTCAAAAACAGATTGCTTATTTCTTTTTCTTAGTCTGTCTTAGTCTTGAGGTTATTTTATTATCTGTCCACGAGTGTTGATCCTAACAGTTCCAGAAATACAGATTACACCAACAAAGCACATCACAGTATGAGTTATGAAACCTCCTCACAGACATGCCTACATTTCATCTTTTTGAAATTTCAAGACAAGTTAAAAATATAAGGGACCGGCAGACAGAGGTAGACTAAGGCAGAGGAGAGAAAAATGATAGATTACAAAGAGTAGAGAAAAAGTTATAAAAGAGCGATGAGAAATGAATAAACTTCAACTAATCAAAATATCTTGGGCATTATTAGTGTCTGCTAAGTTTTCAGTTTGTTTGTGATTTCTAATTTCCTCTTATCAAGAAATGTTACCTTCACCTACTTTTTTTCTCATCCTTCTCTTTATTATCTCATTCTATGTGGAAAATCCTACTGTTTGTTTACAATCAAGAGTTTTTATAAAGGCTGAACTAAAACTGTCTGCTTCTGGGACATCCCTGCCAATGGATGAAATCCAAATTGGCTCTGCCATGAAGAGACGGCTATGCCCACATAAGGATATTTTGGCTGACTGCGACAGTCTTCTTGTTGCCAAGTAGACAATCATCTTGGAGTGGGAAAATATAGAAGGGGCAAATGTTTAGTGGTCAGTTAGCTGGAACATTAGTCTAAATCAGTGGTTCTCAGCCTTCTTAATGTCATGACCCTTTCATACAGTTCCTCGTGTGGTGGTGACCCCCGAACCATAAAATTATTTCTGTTGCTACTACTTAACTGTAATTTTTGCTACTGTTATGGATTGAATGACCTCTGGAAAAGGGTTGTTCGACCCCCACTGGGGTTGTGACCCACAGGTTGAGAACTGCTAGTCTAAAGGAAAGACTGTCTCTATGCCACAGTTGGCTCCTCATGTGGAACACTCAATAACATTAGACAAATCACTGATCCCCTCAATTCCTAACTTGATGTGCAAGGACCACAGTTTATATTCCTAGCTGCCCTGGGATAAGATTTCAAATTATTAAGTTTATATCTTCTTGTTTTGGTTTTTGTGCTTTTCTAATATGAGGGAAGGGAAAGGACTCATTCTCTGTAGCTTTTCCACCATTATAATTAAATTAAGAAGAAATGACAATTCCCTTAGCCCTAGAAGAAGAATTTCACATTGCGTATTTCTCATGGGTTCACATATTACTTAAAAATGGGAGGACATAGAGTGTATACAAAAATCACATGTAGAAAACATATGTGTAAAGCATAGACATATATACAGTATTTATATAAAGATGTCTTTATCAAGACATTTCACATAGCTTGTAGTTAAACCACCACTTTTATAACAGGAGAACAAGTCAGATTTGACTACATTAACTGCTTAACTGAAGGAGCCACACAGATGGAAAGGAAACACAGATAAATTGCTCTTGGCTCTGTTTTTCCTCTATAAAAACATTAGATCGTTTCCATTTCTCTTTCTTTTTTTTTGGGTTGTTCATGCTTCTGCCCATATAGAAAATATTGTCTCCGTCAATGCTTCTACTCTGTACTAGGCTGCCCCTTTGGTACCTCTTTAAACAAGAGCCCTGATGGCTAGACAGTACCAGTTGGGCGGTAGTCCACAAGGTCAGGGCTTCGGAATCATGAGCTGCTCTGCACGTGCGAGAGAGAGGCCGGGTATTCTAGTGCTGTAGGCGGGAACAGGCTCAGCAATCCACAGGCACTTTGATCTTGTCCCATAGGGTTTCTATGACTCAGCATCGCTCAATGACAATCGGCTTGGACAATCGGCTTGGACAATCGGCTTGGTCCCTGTTCCATCAAATCTGACAGGAAAACAGCTTTAAAAGAAATTCTGGGATCAGAATGCCTTGCTATGATCATCGCCAAACTCTGTCTGTCAGTGATTACCATTTCTATCCTCATATTCAGGGAATTTGTGCTATGCTATTCCAATGTCAGGTTGGAAAGTAAGGAACTTGGTGTGTTTATCCAGAAAACTAGCTCATAATTCTTCTTCTTCCAAGATAGTCTTTCTTCAAGGAATTAAAATGTGTAAATCAATTGTTTTATCAGCTTCTCAATTAGTTGATCATAGATTTACTATGCAACCAAGCAGTTCTACTTCTAAATATCTACCTATAGACTTATGTTCATAGCCATAGATGGATTATACATAA
Source organism: Nesogale talazaci (assembly GCA_004026705.1). Taxonomy (NCBI): domain Eukaryota; kingdom Metazoa; phylum Chordata; class Mammalia; order Afrosoricida; family Tenrecidae; genus Nesogale; species Nesogale talazaci. The sequence continues at coordinate 71,914 of PVJH01005526.1, forward strand.
TAGCCCCCAAATGGAGGCAGTCCAACTGTCCACCAACTCTTAAAAAACAAAAGACACATTATAGTGCAGTCATACAATAGACTACAATTGAATGATAGACATCAACAAATTGCTGACATTTGACACAACAAGAGTACCTCAAAAATCTTATCCTAAAGACACCACGTATAAAGATTCATCCTTATGATAAAATTAAATAAATGTATGCAAACTTAAAAGTCAAACTATCAAGAAAAAATTCAGATCCCTGGTATTCTGGGACTCAGCATAGCAGTAAATTGTGGAAGGCATGAATCAACTTTTTGATGTAATGAACATGCTCTAAAAGAGTTGCTGGTGATAGCTTAAAAAACTTTGAATTCACAACTCCAATGGTAAAATATTGACATTGATAAATATTTTAACGTGCTATTCCAAATTCTTATCAGTTCATTTAGCTATTTATACAGTTCATATCAACTTCACATACTAGGTATTTCTGGATAACTGGAGTGTGTGTGTGTGTGTGTGTGCATGTGTGCGCACACCTAGACTTCCAACAGTACTTACTCTCTCAGAATGTCCCAATGATGTTGGACTTCTTTCTCTCCCCTGGATATACAAAGCTCACTCTGCTTCACGAGCTCCTGACACACATGCTGGAACCACGCCCTGGTGTCTTCTCTCCATTCATACTTCCCTAGGCCGTGTCCCCTTCAATTTTCTCACTGTCATATTTTCTCCCTGGTTATGAAAACAAAATTTCTTACTCTCATCACTTCTTTTGGCCTCTTGTGGATTTTTTCTTAGTATTTATTCTAAGTATAAGCTTTCATTTATGTATATGTGCATGCTAAACAAATATTTTGTTTTCCCCCTTAAAAAATAAGCCTCATAAGTAGTATATATTCTCAGTGATTCTTGCAATGTGATTGGTTAATTAATATTTTATAATGAATTAAGGGATGAATAAGAGCATACTCTGCATTAAGATATGAACAACCAGAAAACTCCTGAATATTTTAAGTAAGTAATGAATGTAAATTTTCTTCATGAATTTTAAACTCCAATGGATTTATCTTATATAGCACTAAAATAAAAAAAAAACTGAACTCAAAACCACGGATTCAATTCAGACTCACAGTGACCCATAGGGAGGCTAATGAAGATCTGAGAGTGGAATTTGTGAAGAACCCCTAGAATCTGTCATAGATATCCTCAACTATTCTAGGTCTGTTTCCAAATAAATGTCTTAAACACGAGAGGCTGATCTCACTCGCTGATCTCGAGTCAATTCTGATAGTGATACAAATGCACAAAATGTACAACAACCCTAGTAGGCCTCCAAGACTGTGACTCTCTTCAGGAGGAGAAAGCCTCATTGTTTTTCGTGAGGAAGAGCTGGTGGCTTTTAATTGCTGGCCTTGAAGTGAGCAGTCCAACGATAACCCACTCTAGTGACCTCTAAATCTCACCTTTTAAATGCTGTCTATTGACACTGCATCAAATATATTTAAAGACATATTTCACAAATGAGTCAGACCTCTCAGTGTGTAAACAGAATAGAAATTCAATGTCCAAAAAAAAAGTGGACTCTTGGAATCACTCATCTAGATCAAGAAATTCGAAGGACAGATACCTAGCCCAGAGATTAAAAGATATTCATATTGTGCTAATTTTAGGAGAATGGAGAAACTATCAAACAATGTCATTAGTACCACATACAAGGAAATACAAGGAAATTACGCCAAAATAATACAAAAATTATTGCAGCAACTTATCAACAGGCTTCAGCAAAATATGTGGAACATAGAATATAATTCCTGAGGTCCGATGGATCTTAGCTGAAAGCAAAGAATGCCAGGAAGATGGTTATCTGTGTTGCCTTTATTATACAAAGGCTTTCAAATTAGGAGGCCATAACAAATTATGAATGGAATTTTCAGAATGCTTCACTGTGTTCATGAAGAATGTGTACATAGAACAGGTGGTTCAAAAAAGCAAGGAGTACTTTTTTGTTTTATATTTTTTATTAAAAATACATCTATTATCACAATCCATACATTCATCCAGTGCAGAACATCTTTAAAATATGTTGAAAGGGCAGGTGAAATGATAGCCACCTCTGCCTGGTGCAGCTGATCCAAGTCATTGTAGTTTCTTTTTTTTTTAAATCATTTTATTGGGGGCTCATACATTGTTTTTCACAATACATAAATAAGCATACTGTGTCAAGTACCATCACATGTCCACTGCTATTATCATTCTCCAATGTCTGCCTTTTCCCTTAAGCCTCTAGTATCAGCTTTTCCATCCCTTCCCCTCTTTCCCTGCTCTCTTCTCCCCACCAACCCTCAATACTTTATATATTGTTATTGTTCTGTCATATCTTACACTGCCTGACCTCTCCCTCAACCACTCCTTTGATGCCCGTCCTTCAAACAGGAGCTTATGTGTATATCCTTGCCATTGGTTCCATCTCTCTACCCCACCTTTTATACTTAAAATCAGGAAAATTGTACATCATGATAGAATTTTTCCACTATACCTATTCAATCGATATGCTGAGCAAATAATCAGAGAAGCTTGGTTTCTTCTATAGGAAAAAAAAAACCTGACATAAGGATTAGATTAATATGCATCCAATTCTGTAATGAAACTCACATAGCACAATATCACTTGTTCTGAGGGCTTGAAGCACTTTTTGAAGACCAAAGATTACAGTCTTCGATGCAGATAAATCCTCACCATAAAATAAGACAAAATTCTTAGAACTGGAACCAATAAACAATCTGATGAAGAATAGAGAAAAGATTAGATTTGTCAAATATTTTATTTTACCAGATCTATAGTCAACACCTATGATGTGATGGAGTCTCTTCTGGCTCATTGTGAACATATGTAAGGCAGAAGGAAGCACAGCAGAGTCCTGGAGCATGCTCACCAGTGTCTTCCTATGCTGGAGCCTGCTGCTGCAGCCACGGTATCAATCCACACTCTTGAGAATCTTACTCTCTTGACTGACCTCCACTTAATCAAGCATGCTGTCATTCTCAGAGGACTGGTCTCTTCCGGTCACATGTCAGCAACATTGCATTTGAGGAGCAGTCTGGTATCACTTCTTTCAAGAATTATTTATTTGTCCTTCTGGGATCCCATGGTATTTTCTATATTCTTCTCCAGAACCACACTTCAAGCACATAAATGCTCCTTTGGTCATCTAAATTCAATGTCTAACTTGCACATGTGTGTGAGGCAATCAAAAATGCCATGCCTTGGCTCAGATTCAATGAAAATCCTTACCCTACAATGCACTTCTGCAACACATTTACCCAGAGCAACGCGTTGTTGATCTTTTAACTGCTCCTTCCATGAACATTGTCTGTGGAGCCACACAAGACAGCATTCTTGACATCAATCATTTCTCCATTTCTCATGCTGTTATCTGTTACAGTCAAGAAATCAAATGATATGCTTCATTAGGCATCCAGAAATGTTCTATGGGAGATCCCTCTAAAGTGTTAAGCAACAAACACGTCACCGGAATTACTCAGGTCTAGATAAGCCAATCCACAGAATTTCTATCACCTCAAGTGAATGTGCATGGTACAGTGGGGCAATGCAATGTGCTTGACACAATGGATGGATGTATGGATTGGTACAAGATGTAAGAGCCACCAATGAAAGTATTTAATACAAAAAAAAAATCCCACTGGAAAAAAAGTAATCAAATTCCTGATGGGTGTCTCCCAACAGTCATGGATTTGGAAATTATATAGAATTTTGCATATGACAGACTTCATTCCATGAAAAATGAAGTGGGACAATGAATATGGAAGAATTAAGATTTTTTAAATTATACAAGGAAAAGATATTGAATATTCTATAGAGTACCATAAGAATGAATAAATGTGTTTATTCAGAATGTTTCTTAGAAGGGAGGATGATGAGACTTTTTATAAGGTACAGGGTTCTGTTCCTGAAGAAAGACATTTTGTTTTATGAAGTAGATTGAAAGATAAAGCAAAAAAGACTACGAGTGAGGTAAATTTGCACAGTCACTGCAACGATTGCTCAAATACAGGATCTGTTGTGAGGATGATGTGGGTCTGGGCAGTGTTTCCTTTGGTTGCTTATGGGGTAGTTATGAGTCTGAAACTCCTCAATGACCCCCAACAACAACAATGAAAAGATACTATAAACTATGGCATAAATAATGAAGCTTCCCTAAAACCTAATAGTTTTCTCTGGAAGTTGCTTATGCAAAGGAAAAATTTCACTCATTACATAATCTGACAAATAATATAATATAGTTTTAATAGCTATAGTTAATACATTAAACATATGGTTTCTTCAATAATTACTAATTTTTACATTTCTCACTACTAATTACGGTATTAAATCGTTCACTCCTTAATTTGTTCTGTCGTACGTTTTTATTTATTCCAGGCAGAATGGTGATAGAGTCGAGACTTTTGCACTTCCCCCATTAGCTTCACATCATTGATAGAAAGCTGCTGTGAGTGTAATGGCTTATTATCTTTTTATTTTTGGTGACTTGATTTTCCTGTGACGATAACCCCAATTTAGCCATTCTGATGTGAAATGGTTTTCAAAGATATTTAAAATACATATCAAGATGCTGTTATTTGAAATTTTATATCATGTTGATGCCCTTTTGATAACTATTAGCTATAATAATAAACTTTGTCTGATGATGTGTTACAGGGCAAACTGAATAGTTAGCATGAAGATTAAAAGATTTCCAGGAAATGCCTTTGATACTCCTGTTATTACAAGGTACACATGTATTTCAGGTCTCCATGTCCATTTGTGTGAAGCTATGCATGATTTGTGAGGAATGCGGAAGTAGACATATTAACAATACACTTTGAGAAGTTTTTTTTGTGTGAATCAAAGAGTAAGTTTATTAAAGAGAAAGAGAAAAACAAAGTAGGAAAAAGAAGAAAGACCTGCACAGGTTGAGAGAGACCAAGTCCTGGGTAGGGCCATCCCCAGAGAGAGGCGGGGGGCTGAGAAATTTTTAACTGATTGGGATTGGAAGAGAAAATGAACTCAAAATTTCACCCCCTTGCTTAGCAAACACCTCTCATTTAATAGAACACCAAAACTTAGTAATGAAAGTAAATAATAGTTTAACACAATATATATTTAAAAAATCAAATCAGTAAAGTGTAACTTAGTGACCTGTTAATAAAACATGTTATTGGCACCAGTGATGGAAATATTATGAAACACAAGAGAAAGGTCATGAAAAAGAAAGGTCATATCTTGTCTTTATTTAAATTTCGATATTTCATTCTTTATGGCTTTTGTAAAGATAGTTGATTCTGTAAAACTATGATTAACAAATTCTTTATTTCTCTGAGACTTCTCAAGAATGTCTGACTATGGGAAATTTGTAGAAGGCCTACTGCTTGGGGGAGAAATATGTAATTAACTTATTTGGAGATATAGAAGTATATGCTACACTGAATTTTTAACCTTATTTTAAATTAGTCAACCGTATTTCAACCTTAGCACTTTGTGTTAGAGAGACTTCTTGGAAAATCCTGTGGCATACTTATATGAAAGATAAGTATCGTGCACACAGAGAATAAATAGTACAACAAAAATCACAGAAACCTCTGTTAAGCAAATGGTCAAAATTGTGAATCTACTTCTCAACATATTCTCCATCTAGTTCTGTGCAGTGTAAAATCAATCCTTTCATCTCACTCATTTCCTTTCCGGAAGGATCCTGTGCCCTTCTATCCATATCATGTCAAAGTTGAAGTTTTGGAATTCTCACAAATTGTGTTCCTTTTAAATATTTGTTTAACTTGAGGAAGAAAAATCAGTCTAAGAGGGCAAGGCTGGGGCTTCAGGGTGCATAAGACAAGATTTCCCAATGACTTTCTTATATGGCAGCCCCTGTTAGCATTAAAGAATAAGCAGGTACAGTGTTTTTTTTAAGCAGGTCCACTTTCATAATGAAAAAGAAATTCCGTGGTTTAATTTGTCTAACCATTTTCTTACCAGTTCAGCTTTCAATTTTCCAAAAAACGTATTAAAAATAGCACCTCCATAGTCATTCTGTCTTTTAAGGAAATCTAAGATTATCCCTCAAAAACCAAATCCGAACCCATTCTCATCAAGTATATTCCAATTCATAGTAAACCTAAATAAGGTTTCTGAGACTGAAGATAGTCAAAGGATCTAACAGTGTCATCTTTCAGTGTCTGGTGGGTCTGAACTGTTGACTTTGAAGTTATCAGCCCAATGCTGAGGCCATAGCACCAGCAATGCTCTTTTAATCATGTTTAGAAATTGAAAAAAAAATCAAAACAAGAACAAAACAATCACCATAACTTCCTCAACTGATTCCTTTGCCTTAAATCTAAGTGTCCCAACAGATATCTTTGGTAGGCATAGGTTTGATACTCTCTTGCTCTCTGGAGTATATTTGCATATACAATACTCATTTCTGATTACCATATATTTCATAACACAATCCCCATTAGCTTCAAACTCACCAAACAATTCTTATGGTGAATACAGCTCTTAGTGAGCTGAATTTAGTGTAACACTTTGGGCATAGACAAGTTTTCTGAGTCAGATGGTCACTTAAAATTGATAATACCGGCCCATGTAAGATTCCACTTCCAGCTGTTATCACATCAACAGTAGTTCTAAGGTTGTTCTAACTCCTTCCACTCATTTCTGGACTTCAACTAGCTGCTTCCTGTATTGCAGTTGCCTTTACATGTGCCCCATCATTAATGTGTTCTAGAACTTCCTGAAAATAATTGACCTGTATAAAACTATTATTTTATTTGGGGCAGCATTCAATTAAACTTGTTTCAAGTATCAATACTTTGGGAAGATACCTACCTGAGTTTTATATCTTCCTTTGTTGAAGAGCCAAAGCTCTTAAAACCTTTTGGGTGGCCACTGAAGTTTCAACCATTGAACTCTTTTTGTCTGGAGGAAGAAAGAGTAATGAAAATCAAAAGATACAAAGATATTATTGATCCAACTGACTAACGGCAGCCCCTATTAGTGTCAAAGAATAAGCAGATGCACTTTCACAATGAAAGAACCTCATAACCCAGAAATTACAAGAACTGGATGGCATATGGCTAACATGCTATCAACTACTTTATTTCAGTTTTTTCAGTTTAAGATATGATGAAGTTTTTGCATTTTAGTTTTCCAACTAAAAGTCTTTGCGTATTTATGATAATACTTTAATTTGTTTTCTGGAGCTGCCCTTTGAATTTTCAGTACATCTCTTTCATTTAGCCAATATTTCCATTTGTCTTTTTTACTCTATAATTAAGATCAAGTTTCAGAGCCTTTTCTGAAATTCATCTGATATTATTTTCTTTATTCCTTATCTTTTTATTGAATTTTGACTTTATTCATGTATGCTGTATTTTGTGTCCTTCCATAACTTGAGCATCAGATATTCTGTCACCATTGCTCAATGCATTAAATATATTCTTAAGATGCTCTTGGAATTTGTGTAGGACAGATTCAAAGTCATATATTGACTGTGTCAAACTTGTGTTAATTTTTTTTCATTTTTAAACTTGAACTTATGTATGAGCAATTGATCTGTTCCTCTATCAGTCCCAGATCTTGTTATAGCTGCTGATACTGAGCTTCTTCTAAGTGGACAAACACCTGTCTTGGAAGAAATACAGCCAACGTGCTCCTTAGATGCAAGAGAGGAAAGACTTCACCTTACATACTTTGAGCATGTTGTCAGGAGAGACCAGTCCCTGGAGAAGGACATCATGTTTGGAAGAGAAAAAGAGAAGCCCCTCAAGCAGATGGATGGATACAGTGACTGCAACAATGGATTCCTGCATAGGAACATTTGTGAGGTGATGCAAAATGGACAATAGTTCCTTCTGTTGTACGTAAAGCTGCTATGCCATCTCTATGTTGTCTAAGGACATCAGCATCCTTCCTCTCTGTTTCTAAAGTTTGCATTTCAATGGGCAATCATTATCAATGCATGTGTGTGATCAATTTCAGTGTGAAAGCATTGATTGGATTCTTCAAGTTCTATTATCAATAATTTTACTGATTGCTACATACATTTGAATTAGAGTTGTATCAACTAGATGTGGGTAGATATAATCTTATCACAGACAGGATTTTACTTCCAGACAGATCTTGAAATTTCCTCTTTGATAATGAGTATGATACCATTCCTCTTAATTGTATCAATCCCACCATAGTAACCAATATAATTTCGTGTTTCAAAATAGACAGTGTCAGTCCATTTCAGCTCGGTGATGTATAGGATATTAATCACTCTTTGTTCCAATTCATTTTTGGGAACTTTGATCTGAGGGGCTCATATTATAGCACTATCTCTGGCATTGCCCTGCTTCTAATGATTAGATTTTCAGTATCTGATAATGCTCACTGTTATGCATAAAGTTTTCAGTAGTTAATTCCTTTTACATGGACAGCCTACTCATTTTTCATTGTCTTTTCTTAGTCTGGCCACTCTGTTGAAGTCTATTCACTTTGGGTGACCCTGATGGCATTTTAAAATCACTGACAGTTTCCAGCCTCATAGCAGCCCACAGACATCAAAGTATGAAGAATTGAAAGACAAATGATGGAAGTAAATATAATCAAAAGCAACATTATGATCCATATTTACATGTTTGATATGCCTTAAGTTGATAACTGTCAGTAATTTTTGTTGCTGCCCATTTTTATGCCTCTACATTTTTTGAATCCCATTATAACACGTTTTGGTATTTTATTTGCTAAAGGAATCCTGATGGCATAGTGCGTCACAAGGAGTTCTGCTCATTGCAAGGTCAGATGTCTTAAATCATCAGCTTCCTGGTGGAAGGGGAATGATGCTTTCTGTTCATGGAAAGGATTGCAGCCTCTGAAACTCGAGAGGGCAGTTCTCAGTTGTCTGAAAGAGTCACTCTCAGTTTGTGTAGATTCTATGGCAGTGAGTTTGAGAGATGCTCTGTGTCTCTCTTCTGGGAGCCTGTATTATAGAATGTGTATGATTGTAAAGAATTCTTTCTACTTTATAAACAAAAATGATAGTTGTGGGGTTTTTATAGGAGCCTCAGTAAACAAAAAAGTTCAAAGCTGTTCTGAATTTTATCAGGTGGTGTCTTTTTTCTTCTTGCACCCTATCTCTAAGTTTTGAGGTAGGGTGGTGTTTTCCTTGCTTCTGTTTCTTATTCCTACATAAACCCTCTATTTGAAAACCCTGCTGCAAGACTCTCTATACATCCCTCACTGTTGCTATCTTTTACTGATTCCCACCATTTCTCAAATATTTTAGCTTCTACCCCATTACACCTGACCATGTTTCAATAACCCCAAAGACCTGCTGGACTCTGCTTCTTCACCCCTTCTCATTAAACTTTTCTACCACTGTCTTTTTGGGGTCATATAATTAGGAGCCCTGGTGGCATGGTGGTTATGAGTTAGGCTATAAACTGTAAGGTCGACAGTTCAAAACAACCAGCGACTCTGGGGGGATGGCAAGGTTTTCGACTCTGTAGAAAGTTACAGTTTCAGAAGCTTCATGTAAGGTAATACTCTTCCTATTGAGTCACTATGATCCAGTATCAACTCTGTGACAGTGACCTTTTCTTTCCTTTTCATACTTTTCAGTTTAAGATTTCTATTAGCTGACCACACACCATTTTTCCAATACATTCTTTCTTATCGTCTGATTTTAAGGAAAGTAAAACAAAACCCTATCCCTATTATATTTTCACTGTCTCTTATCCCATTTCATCTTCTAACTTTTCTCCTTATCAGATTTTGTCATATGTAACTTTGAACATTAGTTTGCATATGACTTCATTCCCCTCATCCTTTTCTCTTTTACTTACATAGGAGTTGGGATTATACCCAATCAGACTAATTCCAGTGTTTGAGCTTTTAATCACTACAGTATACATATATTATCTCATTTGGGTCTTACAACACACCTGTAAAATTAAATCAGAAAATAGACCCTTAGAGAAGTTAAGTAAGTGTTCCATGTCAGAGTTTGCAAGTGTTAGACTAGTATTTAAACGTTCTCCACCCCCGGTACTACACCTGAGCCATACAAGCAGTCTGGAGAAAAATATATGCACAACTGTTATCAAAGTTATAACCTCATCAACTGAAAGCTTCATGTTGCTTGGCTGATCTATCTTTTCCCAGAATGTTTATATTTTCCCTATACTTTTTTCTCAAGTTTCGCTTCCTTTCACTTTCTCCATTTCTTCTGATAGTCTTGCTGTATATTGTGTGTAGCTCATAGTGGTAGTCTGGAAAAGTGTTTCTCTGTGTCCCATGGAGGCAGTCACCCAACCTGGTGTCAATTTGAGCATTAAGAGTATAGAGATGGAGTCTAGCCTGTCAGTCTGGAGATAGCCAATGCGACCTCCATGTGGACAAAGCCTTCGCCTCTGAGAATTCTGGAAAATCTGGGCTTTCTCCTTAGAAGCAAGACTTAGAAGCTCACTCCCTTGAAGCCACTCTACTGACAAGATACACGCCACTACACCAATAGAGCCCATGCCCTGGGAACTGGAGGTGCCACTTGGAGACCCCTGCCAGCGTTGAGATGTTTACAGCACTGTATCCAAAGACTTTCTATTCATGGGTATGCAGTCATGTGCTTACATCAATTTCATGATTGAGGTGTAGGGGTGGAGTCTAGCTTGTTAATCTGGAGATGGCCATTGAGTAGCCAATGAGGCCTCTGTGTGGGCATGGCTTTCTCATGGTACATCTGGGAAATCTCGCGATATTTCCCTCGTGAAGATGAGAAGCTATCTTCCCAGTTGTTGGGAGCTAATCTCAGAGACGATTAACCACGGACATGACAAGATGGCAACATCTGAGCTGCTGCAGGAGCTGGAAGAGAAGCCACATGGCCTTGCCCTGATGGAAACAGACCTCTGAAGCTGGAGAAGCCATGAGGGGACCTCTGCCAGTGCCAGGATTTTGCACTCACTGGCCTGTGACTGCGTGAGTCAGAAGGAGACATTATAGACTGGTATCTGGCATCTGGGCTAATATCGGACTTATGACTTTGAACTGGACTGGACTGGATTGCTTTCTCAATATTCCATTCCTTTTGTAAATAAACCATTCCTTTATATCTATATGTGTGTCTATGAATTTGTTCGTCTAGTCTACCCAGGATAACACAATCATTGCATATGTTTTGTGAGCCTGAAGGGGACTTTATAGATTGGTATCAGACATATGGGCTAATATCAGGCTTAGGACCTTGGAATGGACTAAGTTGGGATGTTTTCTTAATGTACAATTACCCTTTATAAAAAAACTCTTACATACATTTGAGTGTCCCCATGAAATTGTTTCTCTAGTCTACCCAGACTAATACATCCACCAACACATATAGCACCCCTTTTTCATCAAGGGGCATCTACTCCACGTTTACATTCAATAATTTAGATCATATGAACATGCTTCCATTCATATCCTACTCCATCAATGTTCATTAAATCAAAACTGTTCTAGAATTCATCCAAACAACTAATATCATTTCTGTTGTATGATTTTCCTTCTTCCCTTGTTTAGTCTCAGTGCTGTCATTTGTCACTTTTGAGTGGTAAGAACATCCTGTTTTGATTTTATGATACTCCTCCAGATCACTCTACTTCCCTGCCTTTTTAAACCAACAACAACAACATATCCTTTAAAATAGTTGTCATACTCATGGTCTCTAGGTACTCTCATTCTATTTTATATTGCTCTCAAAGCATTTCCCAGTGCTTCTGAGACTCATGAACTGGTCAAAAATGTATAATAAATAATATATTGGTGAAATTGCTTTTAATATGATAAAGATAGCAACACAATTACTATCTAAAAATTTGACATAAGATTAATTCTTTGAAATCATTCTTCAGATTAAGGGATCCCTAATATTCCTTAGTTTTACATAGTTAGTATGTTTCAAACCTTTTTATTCATATTTATTAAAAACCAATTTGAGTACTTATATGAACTTATAAAAATAAATCCGATGTATTTTCACCCTCCTTACGGTGGTATTCCACTACTTGTCTGTAAATTTATTGTACTCTGATGGTTTGCATTTTTCTGTGAGGCTGGGAGCAATGATCTCAATATTTGAAAGCTAGCAGGATCACCCAAAGTAAGCAGCTTTCAGCAGAGCTTCCACATGAAAAAAAGACTATAAAGAAAGAATAGATTGTCTACTTCTGAGCAATTCATCACTGAAAACCTTTTGAATAGCTGCAGATCACTGTCAGATAAATGGAAAACTTTATGAAACATAGCATAACATTTTCAGATATAGTGCTGGGATATGACACACTCAGGTTGGAAGGCACTCAAAATACATGGGGGAAAGAGCTGCTTCCTCAAAGCAGTGTGGGCCCTAATGATGTAGATAGAGTAGAAATCCATTTGGAAATGAGAAGAAACAGCTGCAAACATCCATTAGTAATCAGAACATGGTATCAATCTAGGAAAATTGGAAGTTGTTGAAAATGAACACATACCCATCTATATTCTAGGCATTAGTTAGTGGAACTGGGATTAGTCATTTTGAATAGGAAAATTATATAGTTTACTATGTTGTTAATAGAAAATTCTCTAGGAGTGGCAGGTCATTCCTCATTGTCTTCATGCAGGTAGACTAGGGAAACAAATCCAGCAATGATCATATATCTGTAAGAGAGAACATTGCTCAAAGAACAATGGTACATTAAGAAAACTTTCCAGCCCAGTCCAGATCAATTCCATAAGTCTGATATTAGTGATATGTTCAGTACCAAATTCCTCTTCACACTCATGCAACAAAAACAATGACGCTGAATGCAGGAAGATCACAGGCCAGTGGGTGAAAAATCTAGTAGATCCAGTGGCAGTGGAAACAGCTCAACTTTGGCAGGGGTTCCCAGATGGCTTCTTCAGTTCTAGAGCTCTAATGTAGTTCCATGTGTCTTGTCAGCATGAATGCCTCAAGGGGAGTGAGCATTCCTGGCCTCCAATGAGTTATCTTCTTCATGCCTCTAAATGAGGTCATCACCTGACAAATAGCCAAGTCTCTACTCCTTCACAAGTGGACAAGAGAGTATTTCACTTCCATAATCATGGAAAACAACATGCCAAGATCTATCTGTAAGTGAAATACTTTTGAGACTATCTAGAAACGTACAAAGAAATCCAGTTAATACAACTACTATTCAAATTTATAAAATGACTATTAAACAAGTGATGAAAACATGGAATAATTTCTTTCAACTTCTTCAATTTGAAGCTGGTCAAACATGAAAATAACACAGTTTGACAATTATGGTAGTTAGAATACAAATCAGAAAACAAAGAACAAAGCACAGTAACTGGAATATATGGCCTTGGTGGAAGAAATGAAGCTCAACATCATGTAATATAATTTTGCAAGGTCAGACCAACTACCTAACTGCAAACATCTTTACTTTCAATAATATAAATGGCTGGTACAAACATGGGTTTCTACAGATGGGATTCACAGACATGAAATTGACTATATCAGTGGGAAAAGATGATAGAGAGGCTCAATATTGGCAGTCAAAATGAGTCTCAGGGCTGACTATGGACCAAACTACCAATTGCTCTTGTATGTATGGAAGGAACATTACTATGGGTGCTTAAAATATGCTGTTGAGGATATGAACTTTAAAAAAGAGTAAGGGATGTAAATGTGCGAGTTCAACTCACTTTTATAGAGAACACTGGTTAAAAATGTCATCTTAACAACTAGATTGCCAACCTCAACCAAAAATTAGGTTTCAGTTCTGACTGATCAAAGCAAACTGATTGAATACCACCACTGCGTATTAGCATCCTGCCTTTTGCAGATTATGCAATCTTGTTTGCTGAAAGTGAGGTCTTCAAGCACTTGCTGATGAAGGTCAAGGACTGAAATTTTCAGTACTGGTTGTAACTCAATGTAAAGAAAAACAAAGTCCTCACAAATAGACTAATAGATATTAAACTGATAAATGGAGAATAGATCCGAATTTTCAAGTACTTTTTTGAGAAAATATGCTGCCTAATACCTCCTTAGCATTCTGGAGAGCGAAGATGTCAGTTTAAGCAAGAAGCGCTGGTACTTCTAATGGCCTCACTTACATGTCAAAGTTGAGCACTGAATAAGGAAGAGTACATTAGAATGGAAACATTTAAATGATGTCATTGGCTAAGAATAGCAAAAATACCATGGACTGCCAAAAGAATAAACAGATCTGTCTTGGAAGAAGTATGGCCAGAATGCTCCTTAGAGCAAGGATGGCAAGACTTCATCTCACATACACTGGACATATTGTCACAAGACACCAGTTGCTGGAAAAGGACATCCTGTATGATAAAGGATAAGGAAAATTGAAAAGAAGAAAACCCACATGGATGGCACCTACCAACAATAACAAGGCAGTCTTTGATTTGAGGCAAAAACAACACTCCAAAGAATAACTGTATTAGCAATAATTGTTAGAGTATTTATTGCATATACAGAATGTTGAAGATAGAAAGAAACAAACAATTGCCATTGACACAATTCTGAGTCATGGAGATCCTGAAGAGAAGAACATCAATTAAAATTATCTGGTAATGATATAAAAGAGCTCAAGAGAAATGTTTTTTTATATCAGGTATAATGAATGAGTTCTGTTATTTGAGTTATTTCACAATTTTCCACATGCCTGTAGTCATGATGTTTTGTGTTGCTACTGCCATTGAGTAAGACAGTGGTTGCACTTTGGGCTGCTTACTACAAGCTCAGCTGTTAGAAACTACCAGCTTCTCCTCTAGAGAAAGATGAGTTGCACTCTGGGAAACCCACTTGCACAGTTCATGGCTGTCCTAAAGTGTCACTATGAGTTGGAATTGACTTGATGACAGTGACTGAGTTTTTTAATCATGATGAACTTGACCAACAGAAATTTTCCAGTGTTCACATACAGCAATGACTAGTTAAAAATTAATTAGTTAAAAATTTATTCTCTTTTAATACCATACCTTCACTGGTTCTAGTTAGGAGTGGTTGAAAGGAATTTGTAAGGTGACTCTCACTACCTGTGTCCAACACACTGGAATAGAAATAAACTTTATATTCCAATGATTCTATATTTTCTGTCAGAGATTTTTACTCTGTTACATGAAAAAAATATAATCCTCTCCTTTTTCTGCATTATCATTGATAGGGTTAGAATTCACCAATCCAATTTTGGTACTTATTAATATAAGTGTCCCCAAATAATTTTGAAATACAAATATAATGTATCCACTGTAAGTTGTATAAAAAGTATAACTCAAGAACCATATCATTAATATCTTACTTGGAATACATTGCTCAACTGATTAAGACACATTACTGGGTTTCAATAGCCTGGTTTTAAACAATTGAAGCTGCAAGAGATTTAATTTTTTTTTGGATTTATGTCAGTCTTTTTAGCCATGATATGAAGTATTGACAAGAAGGTAATATTATGAGTGAGAAGTCTTGGACCTGCTAATCTAATATGTATCAGTTATATAATACTGAACAACTCGTTTTAAACTCTGACATCAGTTTAACTGTGTATGCCATGCCTGAAAAACCCTCAGGGTTTTGAGTCATCATGATGGCAACAGGACCAATGTACAGTACTTGTCTTTGACACCTTTGTCCTCCTTTCTTTCACTTTCTTTCCTGCCCACAACTTGCTCTTTCTAGTTCATCATGAACTTCTTTGGTGATTTGGGAATTTTAAAATTGGGTAGTTCCAATACTGTTGTATGATCAGGGGGCTGTGGAATTGCCCAGAGAATTTCACCATGTTAAGTTATTCATTATTTCAAGAGGGATTTCCATTGTTTTAACATCTTAGGAATATAATAAATGAGAAAGAAGGACCAAGATGATAGTGATTTCTAAAAGAAATGTAAAAGCACGGGAAAAAGAAAAAATAAAAAACTGAGAGGGGGAGAAGGCAGCATAGAAAACAAAATATTGTTAGACAGTATGGGGAGAAGGCCTCTAGGGAAGTTTCTGGAGTAGTAGTATAGGAAGAAGGCCTCTAGGGAGGTTGCTGGAGTATTAGCACACATTGGTTACTAGATTCATAACTCCAGAAAGTTCCCGTGGAGGAAGCCAGTGGCACTGTGGCTATTAGGGGATGACTGGAAGCCAGGGCCTAAAAGGTTGAGACTTCCATGCACTCCTCGGGTTCCAGGGAGATCTGCCCTAAGCACTGTCAACAGCGGAAAAGGGGTTATTTACAGAGATTGAGCTTCAAGTAGAAACCTGTGATTTTATGAGACAAATCTCTTCATTCATCCATGTAGTCTTATTTAGTGCCTACTATGTGACAATTCAGAGTTCCTGGTGAAACAGTGCTTAAATGCTAAGCTGCTAACAGAAAGATTGGTGGTTCACCCCCACCTACCACTCAGTGCAAGAACAAACTGTACAATCTCCTTTGATAAAGATTATACCCCAGGAAATATCTGATGGAGCCCTTTTACTTCCCCCCACAGGGTCTCTATGTGTCAGAATCAACAGGATGGCACAATGTCAACAGTATGTGGCAAGCACATCAACATGTTGACAGAAATCATAAAAATCATTTTCCTTGATAGTTTACAGTGCAGAGAAATAGAAATATTTATTGTCAATAAAGATATTGATTTAATGAATTACTCAACTCCACGGAGATTGTTTGGATGACCGCAATAAGTGCCTGTTAGTATTCATATTATATTTGTAATGATACATTTTGTCATGTTCAAGAAATCTTGGAATGTCGAAAAAATCTGGCCGAAGAATCAGATTGTGCAGCTTATCATTTCATCTGGAATGAAATTGGTATGTGATCTCAAAGCCTAGCTCACTGAGAGTCCAATGATGGAGTAAATTATCCGTATCCCCTTCTCTTCTCTGTTTGTGTTATTTTATCAGACAAGATGGAGGAATATCTTTTCTCCAGAACAAATTTTAACCTAAAATCTTTAATACTTCGAAAGTGTGCTCTCATTTCTATGCAGCATATATGATGCGCCCCCTTACCCTATAGGCTTACTTGATAGCTACAGAATCTCTTCATCCAACTCATCCTAGAGGCCACTGCATGCCACTCAGTATAACTTGTTACAAATTTGAAACACACACCTATTCAACGCTTCTAAGAGATATGTACTCCACATATTTATAAATTTGTCTATGAAAGCTGAAATCACTTCTATTTCTATGGCAAAAACAAGAATTCATTGGTTCACATGATAAAAATAGTGCAGATAATTAGTGTGGCACATGTTTTGAATATTTATGTCTCCTTTTTCCTTGTTGCTGTTGTTAGGCACCATCTAGTTCCACCTCATCGTGATCTTATGTACAAGAGAGGAAACACTGCTAGGTCCGGTGCCTTTCTCATCATGGTTGAATCTATTCTTTTAGACATTGTGTCAATCCATCATATCCAGAGTCTCACTTTTCCTCACTGATTGTCTTTATCAAGCATGGGTTCCTTTTCCAGGGATTGAATAAGATGTCCACTGTATGAGAGTCTTGCTGTCCTCCTGTGCTAGTCTGGGTAGACTAGAAAACATTCTAACTCACTCCAGTCAAAGGTCATAACTATGATAGTGGCCCATATGACCGATACCAGTCTAGAAAGTCCTCTTCAGATCTATGAAACACACTTAATGATGTCAAATGCAGAATGATCACAGGCCAGTGGGTAGAAAGTCTTGAGATCCAGGGGCATTTTAAGGACTTCAGCACTGGCAGAGGTCTCTCTGTGATTTCTACAGCTTCAGAGGTCTGGGAGCCTTAGGGTAGGTCCATATGGCTTCTCCTCAGGAATGTTTCACCAGAAGTCAGCGTTGTGAGTTGAGTGTCTCAAAGACAGTGAGCATTGTCATTGTATGTATAAAGTCTCCAAGGAAGTTAATCAAGAGAGATATTGTCTCTGCCTTTAAGAAGGAATTACCACATTTCCCAGAATTCTCAGGAGAAGGCCATGCCTACACAGAGGTCTCAATTACCATCTCCAGATCTACAGGTTCTACCCCTACACTGGTACTCCTCAAATTGACACCAGATTAGGTAACTGCTACACTTCCCTTCTAAGGTGTGGTCTGGTCTTACTGCTCCCCAGGCAGAGTTTGTTTTTGGCTCCATGGCAAATTCAATATTATTTACCAGATTTATAATTTAAATGTTCTCATTATCTTCTAATCTTCCTTATTTTTCAGGACCTTCAAATTATAGATAGCTGCCCAAATTAAGAATATATTTTAATCTCTTTTGAAGATTTTATTGACCTTGTGACTATGGTCTGTTCAAAGGAATATGATGAGAACAACTTCTAAATAGTGTAAGGAAGGAATATGTGATGTTTTATCTCTCCCCCATAACCCTACAACATTTAATTTTAGATTGATGACACATTAGTCATAGTGGTGTGCTATCTTTACTTATATAGATAGGAAACACCTGAGTGATAGTGAAACACTATTCAATGAAGATTTGGATTTATAACTTAGCACATTGCTGTGACAACATTGCACTATTGATCAGAGCCTGATGTCTTTAATAAACCATCACACTAATGCCCTGTTTTGTTCACCAGCCTAACTATATTCCAATTAACACGGAGGTTAATGACTTGCAATATGTGTATTCATAAAATACTACATTATCAACAATATTTTTACTTGATTCAAAGAGATGACTAACCCAAAAATTGCAAATAGCCATTGAATGCTGTCTGATTAAGTGCCAGAAGCTAAGCCTTTCATGTTGGAAGGCACCTAAAACATAACTGGGGTAGTGCTTCCTCTTCAAAGTAGTATGGTCAACTGTTAGAAATGATGAAGCATTACTTTGTCTGTCAAGACTTTGGGTGACAATTACTCAGGGAACAGACTGGAAGAGTTCTGTATTTTGTTTATTCTAAAGAAGGGTGACAAATCAGGAAGTAGAATTTATTAAGAAATAGACCCTGCCATGATAGATTGATGCAGTGGCTATAATATTTGGGCACAGACATAAAAATTGTGAAGTCCACGTAGGACTGGGCAGTGTTTTTACCTGTTGCACATAAGTTGTTTGTTGTGAGTTAGAGTTGACTCAGGGGTACTTAATAGCAACAACACCTTTAATATGAGAAGCTTTCAAAATATTAAGGGGAAATTTCCAATATCTTTTAACTATTTTCTAAATGAGCTTTTCACTCCCCTTTGTATTACATGCAAAGAAAATTGTGCTGAACATAATTTTAAAAGGTTATAGTAGCACATTGACAGAGGGTTGCCAGAAATTAAGATTTAGAAGAATATATAAAATAAGGGATATCTTTGCTGATATCAGATGGATCCTGACTGAAAGCAGAGAATGCCAGAAATATGTATATTTGTATCTTATTGAGTAAAGCAATCAATTGTTTGAATTATGACAAACTATAAGTAATATTATGAAGCATGAAAATTCAAAAACATTTCATTGTGCTCATGCATTATCTGCACATGGACAAAAAGACAGTCATTCAAGCAGAACACAGGGATACTGCATGTGTTCAAAAATCAAGATAGGTGTATGTCAGGATTGTATCTTTTCACCACCCAATCTGTATGCTGACCATATAATCTAAGATGCTGAACTATATGAAGAAAAGCAAGGCTTCAGAATTGGAGAAAGGTTTATTAACAACCTATTAATAAGATTGATATGTAGGTGAGACAACTTTGCTTACTTTAAGGGCAGAGATGTGGAAGAATTTACTGAAGATTAGTGATTGCAGCCTTCCGTATAGCTTGCATTTCAGTATCAAGAACATTAAAATCCTCAGAAGCAGATGACTAGCAAGGTCTTTCTAAGTGGAGAAAGAACAAAGCTTCCAAGACTTTCATTTTACTTAGAGCCACAAGCAATATCCACCTCCAGTAGGTCTTAAAGAGCAAAGCTGCCTCTTAAAGGTCCAGTGTACACCTGAACATTGAATTGTATTGTCAGCCACCTGTATGCCTAAAAAATCTGGAATGGAAAATAATAAAAGCATGGATACATTTAGATGATGGTGTATGTGAAAACAAGTCGCAAGAAGAACCAACAAAGGTGAATTGCAATAAAGACAGCCACAGACTCCTTCAAAGAGAGGAGAGAAACCTGATGACTCATGCAGTTTGAATGTGTTATCAGGGGAGACCAGTCCTTGAACAAGAGCCTCATAAAGGGCCAGGAAAAGAGAAGCGAACCTTCAAGGAGGCGGGTAAATGAAGCAACTGCGGCAAAGGGCTCAAACACAGGACAGGTTGTTGGGAAGGTGCAGGGATGAGAGTATTTGGTACTGTTATGCATAGGGGCATCATCAGTTAGTGCCTACTCAGCAACACCGAGCAACCACCTCGACAGCAAGCCAGAGGAGCAGCATTTTATGTGAGAAGTGTGTACACGTGCTCATATGGATGCGCGCATAGAGGCATGTGTGCAAGATATTTGTACATTGGTGTCTAATAAGAGGAGAACCGAGGGCATTTTACAGATAATCAGCGAAAGTATTCCCCACTTTATTTTCTTTGTCACTTCAATTTCTAATTATGAAAAAAGAGAACATTTGGCTGAAGATTTAATTGACACAGTTTTATAAATTCCAAATTGTGATTCTCTTATCAGTAATTACCTTTCTTTCATGTATAATCAGTGAAAGTACAACAAAATAGAGAGATTTTCAAAAATATAGAGGTGAACATTATGTTGTAGCTATTCCAATATTGAATTTTCTGATTTAGATGCTTATTTTCTTAGCAATATTAATATATCCATTCTTGCATTTGGTTGCCAAAGCCATTTATAGAAAGGTTGTTTGTGCACAAACAAGAAAAATTAAGCTCCTCAATATTAACTAAATAATATCTTCAAGAAGATTTTAAAACAGTTTGGGTAGTATTTTTCGGCTTAGAAGTGATGTTGCTGTGAAATGTGAGGATAACACTTTATGTGTTACTATTTGTTGTGAAGTGATTTAATAAATGTTTAAACAAGTCATTACCACGCTGACAGCATTTCTTATCATGGAGTTGCAATTTTGATCTTGATTATAATGCTATGCTTTCTACCTCTTTCTGTGCCCTAAAAACATGGGACAGATAAGTGGGGCTCTCTGAGGGTGCTAGCAGACTGCATTTGTGTGATGTCTACTCCCGAGCAATCATCTCTTTTTGTCACCCTGAAGAGGAAGCAATCCACTCTGGATTAGTATGTGCTCATGTATTAGGAGAGTGCAGGGGCAACACCTTTTTGGGATCATGATGTCAGATTCAAAGAAGTAACTGCAAACGAAGACACAGTCAAGGAACTCTCTTATCGACTTTCCTAATAGGTTTCAAATAGACAACAATGACATCACTATAGTTTAACTAGTTTAACTTCTTGGCTTTTGTGAATGAAGGCCACGGTCTTACCTTCACAAACAAGTAGTTAAATTGGGTCAGTGATCATCATTCCTCCAGTAATACTTATTGAACAGCTACTACAGGCTAGATAAATAATGGGTTGAATTATCCTCTATCTGTCCTTTGACAGCTAACTTTCATGTAATAGCCATGTTTAATAACCTTATGCTGTATATTTTGGATGAGTGACTTTCTGTATATCTTTAATTTACAGTAGGCTTCTCTGTAGATTTCACCAGTAAGAAAAGATGTGACCTAATGTTGCCTAACATTATACAAATAACCTTAGTTATGAAGTATTATTAGAGATGGAAGTTTCCTTAGTTTATATGCTTCACTTCTTATCTTAAATAAAAGGCTTCAGGAGATGATCATCTACCTTTGGCTTCAATAATCTTTATAAGATATTGTGTTAGGTTTTATCAAATTATCTGCTATATTATTTTTCACTTGCTTTTTATATGAATTTTAAAGATAACAAGATCAGTCTAGTGTGATTTGACCTTAGTGGACGTATGTTTAACCTAGTAATAGCCTAATTTTTCCTAAATTGAGACAGCTGGGTGAAAGAATTATCATTCTTTTTCAGAGACTTGTTATGATCTTTATTGCCTACCTTCCTTGAATTTTCCCTTATTATTTGAAAATCAATACAGTTGATCATCTTCCTTTCAATCATCTTTCCTCTTTTCCAAATTAGTAAGGAGAGTACACTTTTAGTGCTTACTTTCCCTATTTTAGAGATTACACCCTTTCCATTCATTTCCCTATAATATATTGACCTATTTCTCCAATTTTTTTAGGGAAGCACCTGGTTTTTCTGTGTTTTATAATATATAACTATCTTACTTTAAAATAGTGGTCCCCAACCAGGGTTGATTTGAGCTTCGAGGGACACATTTACAATATCTAGAGCCATTTTTTTCTTTCATTTTTTTTAGATATGAGGAGGTTGCTAGTGGTATTTAGTGAGTAGAGGACAAGTACAATCCAAAGCATTTTATGATATATAAAGGACAGGGTCTCTATAAAAAAAGACTTACTTTGCCCAAAATATTGATATTATTGAGGTTGGAAATCTTTTTTATTTAAAACAATTTGACTATTTTCTTGCTTTCATTATGAAGTGCCTACTGGCTTTTAAAAATCTCTTTGTGTCCAGTTAAATAAGCTACTGGTTACTGAATTAATCCTAGTATCCATTCATTAATCATTGATATATTGCTACAAAGTATGTGTATATTAGTTTAATATAAAATTACATGTACTATTCATTTCTTCAAAGCAAAAATCAGGATATTTGAATTGAGTAATTGTACTTCAAGGTAAAACTTATGACATAGCAGGCACAGAAATTTGGAATATTTGGTAGCACTGATCATTAATCTCTTGACTACTATCCAAATGGTTGACAGTTCAAACTCACTTGACACCCTATTGAGCACACCTGAAATCAACCAACAGCTAAAGACAGCAATGGGGAAGATAGTATGAAGTTGGATATTTTCTTTTTTAACTACGTTATGCCAAGTGATGTTTATTATTTTCTGACACTACTGTTCTTAATCCTTAAGTCTACTGGTTCATCCCTGGAAGTGTTTGATTATTGTTAAATAGTTTTTATAATTTTGACCTGTTTGTCATATTATTATCATAGATAGGGAATGCTGGTGGTATAATGAGTTACATATTGGGCTGCTAACTGTAATGTCTATAGTTTGAAAACTCTCAGAAGAAAAATGAGACTTTCAAGTCCACTAAACAATAGCAGTCTTAGAGATCCACAGTGGCAGCTCCATCATGTCTGTTCTGGTTACTGTGAAATGAGAGTGAGGTTTGCTTTTTCTGTTGGTGTTAACCAAGAATGTGTTGCATTGCACAAAAGTGAGCAACCAATGGTTTTGAAGCACGTCATACATAGTGAGTTTGGTTTTGTGGATATATATGCAGTATCTAAAATATGTATATTGAAATGCCCTTTCCCTAATTTTATGGATGTCATTTTGTTTATCTTCCCACACAAGTTCACCTTGTAAATCTGCCCATAGAACCACTCATAGATTATTGTGTATTATTCATATTGCATGATTGTTTTCTGAGATATAGTCAACTAATTAATATAGTCCTTCTAGCCAAAATATCTTTTGTGATGTACATAAAGTGAAGCTTGGATGTTGTGGCTATAATCTCATTTTGGAGGGAGTTCTCTGTTATAATAGTGGGAAGGGTAAGGTAGGATGCATTCTGAGTTCCCATCTTACTAGAGGGTTTACCTTGATTCTCCACCCTTTGTTTTTTTGTGGGTGTGGTCTGCTCAAAATCACATCTCCATTAAGCCGTTTCTTCTGTGATCTCCTGTTCCTGATGGAACAGTGGTGGAAACAAGCAAATCTGCTATGGCTTTTAGATATTTGGGGCTCTGGCTTTAGGGTCTGGATTTGGCTTGCCTCTTTCTAAACTCTCCCTGCTGTGTCTTGAGTTTGGGCTTTTCATTTGATATGATTTCAGTTTGTGGAGCCACCAGACAGATGTCTGATATTTGGGTTTAGAACTACAGCCCCTCCCACCATGTGAACCATTTCCTCAATACTTTATGAGTTAATGAGTGAATTGGAGAACCTAGAGATGTGGGGAAAGACCCTAAGAGGAGGTAGGGTGATTGTCATCAGGAGTGGGATAGCATCTTGGAAAAGTTGGGTATTCAGGAATATCTTTAATTTTCACTTCCTTGAGACTAATCTTATATTAATTCTAAAAGAAATTCATTTCACTTGGATTTAAAAGTACTTAACCTCTGCTATCTGCAATGCTTGGGCACTTCTCAAAGCCTTCCATTCTTTTTGCCTTCATCCAAATTAGTGTATATCTACTATCCATGTTAGTATTATTAATACTAATTAGTTGACAATATTAGTTAGTTGACTACATCTGAGTTAGTAATCAAGTACAAACTGTTTGCACAACCCAGAGTGCCAATTCCTCTTCAGTAGCAGTTTAACATTCACATACTGTTCGAGTTAAGCACTATCATATAATATCAACTAGCCAACAAAATATACTTGAGATAGTTTTGTCAATTCCTAACAGAGATGTTAAGAATGAGTACGTGGTCCATGTTTTTCTCTTTGGCTGTCTTGTGTCAGGGACGTGTTGCACACAGAAGCTACTTTAGGAATAAGATAAAAAGGCACATAGCTAAAACTGAACCAGAGTGAACACATATCTGAAAACCTGGGAAGTTTATTAGTTTATATCACATAAGTAGCCCTCCCACAGAATTGCAGATTGAATAAGAAGTAATACTTGATGTGGAACTTTATGAAATGCCTTAGTGCCTTCTCTAGGCAAGGAAGTAAGTCATAGTGGCCTCTTTTACTTCTCTAACTTTGTCTGTTGGCTTCTCCTCAAACTGTCACACAAAGTCATAAGAGACCATGAATTCTTTGAAACTCTTAAGAAATATGTGATGAATACTGAGGGCATTTGTTTTGCATCAGTAGGCATAAGAAAATATAAGAATCTATAAGAAAATATGTGGGTTTTACTTAAATTAATGGGCTAACACTTTAGAAGGAGCATGGTACTGTTCTGAGAGACCAGGATGTCTTCCTGTTTAAGTTTGACTTTGGCAACAATGTCAAATGCTCCAGATGCTCTTTTGTAAAAATCATTTTATTAGGGGCTCATACAATTCTCATCATGATCAATACATATATCAGTTTTATGCAGACTACATTTGTACATTTGTTGCCCTCATCATTCTTGTAACATCCTTCTCTTCTTTAGCCCTTAGTATCATCTCCCCATATTTTCCCTCCCTCCCCACGCCTTCTCCATCATGAACCCCTAGTAATTTACAAATTATATCGTTATTTTGTCATATCATACACTGTCCAATGTGCACCCTCACCCATTTCCCTGTTGTCCGTACCCCAGGGAGGAGGTTATATAAAGATCCCTGCAATTGTTTTCCCTTTTTTATTCCATCTTCCGTCAGCCCTCCTGGTATCACCACTCTCACCACTGGTCCTGAAGGGATCATCTGTTCTGATTTCCCCAGGTTTCCAGCTCCTGTGTACTTCCACTGGTCTAGAATTGGGATCATGGTAGTGGGTGGGAAGCAGTATTGAAGAACTAGAGGAAAGCTGCATATTTCATTGTTGCCACACTGTACCTTGACTGGCTCTTCTCCCTGCAGCCCCTCTGTAAGGGGATGTTGCTTCATCTACTGATGGGCTTTGGGTTCCCAATCTGTACTCTCCCCATTTATAGTGATATAATTTTTAGTATATCTGATTTCTTAGACACCTTGTGGTCACATAGGCTGGTGTGTTTCTTTCATGTGGGCTTTGTTTCTTTTGAGTTAGATGGTTGCTTGTTTACTTTCAAACATATAAGCCACCATCAACTTTCTTCACCACTTTCCCTTGCCTTTAGTGATCATGTCAGGAAGGTGAGCATCCTGAGGTACAAATTTAATCGAACAAAGTGTTCTTGCATTGAGGAAGTACTGAGTAGCGATCCAGTGCCCATTTACTGCCAGATGCACTTTTAAGGGAGAAAATGCCTTTCAAGTTTTAGTTCTGTTGATGAATCATATGTTCTACTTCAGCTATTTAGGCTAGAACAATATAATCTTTCTGTGTCTAAACGAAATTGAAGTATATTTTAAAACTACAGAATTGTAATTGGGTGCCCCGCTGTAATTTTACTAGAAATCTCTGCTTAATGTATGAAGAGTTATTCAAAATTGTTAGCTTGTAAAACATAGCTGCTTTCATTATTACTCAAAGGGTTGTCATAAAATATTTTCAAATTATCTTAGAAATTCGCTAGACATTCAGCTCAAAGAATGAGACTACTCTATTTGTTGCTGCTACAGAGATGAGTGAGGCATTTATTTGTCTTCCTCTGACTTCCCCACTTCCACAAGGCAGGGGTCAGACCATGGTCCTTTACCTAGTCTGACATCAGCTCTTTCTCCCACAACATTTTACTGTTTGTTTGTAATGAATTCATAGACAATACTCATGATTGAGGGGTCGCAATAGAGGAGCTAACAAAAAATTCTCTCCTTAGCCAACAGTGACACCTCTCTCTAGTGTCTAGTCTCTCAAGGATGTGGGTTCTTGACCTCTGCTTCCATGAACCAGAAAAGCTACTTGCTGATCTGAATCACAGGCTCATAGATTCTGAGTAGATATTCTGTTCACTCTCTCTCTTTCTCTCTCTGTCTTAATATTTGTCAAACAATGAGCATAACAATGTGTGCAGCTTCATAAAATATGTGTAGGATTCCTGTGAGTCAATTACATATATATATATATATATGCATCAAGAAGGAATATAACAGCTAATTAGTCCACATAGTCATATAGAGGACTCAGTTCAACATAATATTGGGGAACACTTAATACACTGGAAGTCTTTAACTCACATGGGCTGTTGGATCCAAGGTCAAGATAGCAGACACCAGAGTCTTCACTCAGACAGACAGAAGGGTGAATCAGTAACAGTCAGTATCCTGGCAACTTTGAGAAACAGCCCCTGCTGGGATTTGGAACTCAAGCACAGCAAGAGGATCCACCAGCCTCAAGCTCAAGCAATGTATGCACCAGCAGAGTGACGAAGGGTGTCTTCAAGAAGCCTCAAGCTACATGATCCACGGGTTGGCACGGCTCACAGATAGTTTAGCACAGAGGTTGAGGCAGAGAATTAGCTAAAGCACCAACATGCTGGTCCATCACCAGGGATTAAGAGAGACAGGGGTGGGGTTTTGGAGAGCCATTTTTCTCAGCCTTCTAAACAAGTTGTAAACTGGTTAAGCTCTGCCCATGTGTTCCTATTGGTCTACTTGGCATGATAAAACTATCACATGCATACATACATACATACATAGATACATATATATTATGGCTTTGATGAAGGTGTGATTTTTGTCTTTTAGCAGACACATGAATTAGAATTGACTTGATGGCAGTGAGTTTGGTTTTGAGTATATATTCCCAAGGAATACAAAGGGTGATACTTAAGCCACACATTCTAGTAAGGTAAAGAGAAGGTGCGTACCTCACCCCAACCCTGTAACAGATTAGCAATCCCTCTAAAAATATGATGAAAATCACAGGTGCAGAAACCAGAATTTATAATATATCATATAAAGGATAGTGGCCACAGGACCATAATAATTGAGTACATCTCATTCCCTTTAGCAAGGTTTTCCTATAGGAATCAATAGCACTTTATAGGTGGCCTCATATTACTAAGTCTGGATTCACCACGGACATTAAAAAATTAGCAGTTTTATTGACCTGCAATTCAACTATCATACCTCTGTTGGGCTATTAACCGCAGGGTCAACAGTTGGAAACCACCAGCCCGTCACTCTGTGGGAAAAAGACAAGCCTCCCATTCCCGTGAGGAAGCCAAGTGTGGCAAACCCACGGGACAGTTCTACCCTGTGCTCCAGGGTCACTGCCCGTCTGCGTTGGCTCAGGCTGTGACAGAGATATACATTTCGATAATCAATTGTAGAACATTTTCTTCCTTCTTAAACTCATTGTTGTTAGTTTCCCAATTCCCCTCAAGGTCCCCTAAGAAACTATTCATCTAGTTGCCACCTATACATCTCCTATCTTGGATTTCATATAAAGATAACCATAGAAACACACAATAACAAGCAACACATATCCACCTCAATGAAAAACAAAAAGAGAAAGAAAGAAAGAAAAGATCGCGCAGACTCACTGCCAGGAGTGCACGCTGGCTCAGAGCAGCCCTAGAGGACACGAAAGAATTCCCTCTGGGAGCTGCTGAGACATTGGAAGTAGGAAGACCAGTCTTTCTCCCTGGAGCTAATACTGGTGGTTCCGAACGGCTGCCTTTGAGGATCACAGCTGAACATGTAACTGCTAATTCTCCAGGGATCCTTTATCCAAATGAAAGTAGGGAATGATAAAAAGTCCAATGCATTTAAATATGTCAAAAAGAAAAACATAAAGTTGCTAAATTTCAGCCTAACTCGATCTGCTTTAATCGACTTACCAAGACACCCTGACAAACATTTTGAGTTTATATTAACTTCAGAAAAATAAATATAAGCTATCAGAACAGGAGGCATGCTTGAAGATGGATCTTTCCTGACTTCTTTATTCAGAAGGGTGGATTGTATTACAATTCTGAACCAGAGGCTGTGAGTGTGGATGTACTGATCACGGTGTGCCTCCCCATCGACAGTGAGCGTCTAGTGTTCTCAAACATCTGTGCAGCATTCATAATCGGAAGCAAAAATATTTAATGTTTCTTCAAGAATGAAAACCTAGTTTAAAGAAACCATATATCAAAACCACAGGTAAGAAATATATGAGGGGACGCCCAAAAGCTCCTGGGTAGATCAATTATCTTTCATTTTCATTTCTTTTTTTAATATTTGCAAAATGTTTTTGATGTTGTTTTTAGGTGCCATCAAGTCAATTCCAACCCATAGTGACATGCTGCACAGCAGAACAAAACCCTGTATGCTCCTGTGCTATTCGAACAGTTGTTCCTCTGCCTGAGTTCCTTGATGCAGCCACTGTGCTGACTCATTTCATCAAGGGCATTCTTCCTTTTCAACACTCCTCCCCTTTACCCAACATCATGTCCTTCTCCAGTGACTGGGCTCTTCTGACAACATGCCCAAACTATGTCACACGAAGTCCTGCCGTCCACACCTCTACGGAGCTCTGTGGCCTTACTTGTTGCAACAGAATGCCTTATCTTTTGGGCAGCCAATGGTACTTTGACTCTTCTTCACCAGCACCACAACTCAAATGCGTCTATTCTTTAGTCTTCCCTATTCAATATCAACTTTTCATATGCACATGATGCTACAAATCACACAATATGCGTAACCCAAACGAAAAGTCAACTCCAGAAAAGTCAAGGAAGGTCAGAAATTTTTAAATTAAGACTTGAATAAAATGTTCACAAGTAATGGAAGCACACACAAAAAATATCACAAAATTTGAATTCTAGCTTTCTACAGATTTAGTTTTTATATGACTGTTTCTTATTTGCACAAGCCTTGGTGGTTGGTTGTAAGGCGATTGACAGTTGCATAACCAGGCCTACCATAAATATATGTATATATATATGATATATATATGATACATATCTTAATTCAGTAAGGAGGGCATTAAAATTGTAATTATATGGTACTTTTGTGGCACCATTCTTTGCAAGACCAAAGTCTGACCAACACCAGGTCAATACCCATGATATAACAAACATCTACTTCACACACTATGATATTTTGGCCTTAAGTATGTGGGCTAAATGTGAATTTGAGTTAAAGCCTAATATAGTTATTGGGGTTTCCACATTGAGTCCTTCTATGAAAGATGTTGTGCTATTAGAAAAAAAAACGGGGTCTAAAATTCCAGTAGTCTATAACATATGGTCTGGGTTAATAGAAGCTGTATAGGAACTAGATGAAAACTGCCTAATTAGGAGTATAGTACTAGGCATATTCTCTCCTTGAATTCTACATAAACATTGTTTAAACATTTCCATCTGCCCCCCACCCCAACAATGGAAGGTTGAACCTTTCCATTTTCCTGCCAATAGGGTTGGTACTTGCCTTCTCTGAGGAATGGATGTTCTTCTGCGCCCCTCCCCCCCCGCCTTTCCCCCCACATAATGGTTTGAATTTCCAGTAAAGTTCAGTATTACTCTTATAGGAGTGGGGTGACATGAGCAACTTTTTGTATGGCAGCAATTAAATGATCATTCCCTTCTCCTCTGATCTTGAAAAGCTGGCCCCAGCTAAAGTGAGGTCTCTTCTGTCAAATTGTTTTTAAGATAGACATAAAGAGGGGATGATGTACATTATGGGTACTAGATATGCTCTCTGTCATTGCTTGACAAACTGAGCTAGTGGATTGCAAGACCTGGGGGCAGAAGCCTGTTTTTTCATCCTGGTATTATTAACCAAACTACTTTAAAAAATCATTTTATTGGGGGCTCATACAACTCTTATCATTCATTGTATGCAAAGCACATTTGTACATTTGTTGCCATCATCCTTCTCAAAATATTTTCTTTCTATTTAAACCCTTGATTTTAGCTCCTCTTTTGTCTATTCCCTCCCCATACACCTCTCCCTCATGGATCCTTGATAATTTATAAATTATTATTAAGTTGTCATATTGCACATTGTTCAATGTCTCCTTTCGCCCAGTTTCCTGTTGCCTGTAGCCCAGGGAAGAGGTTATATATAGATTCTTTTAATCTGTCCCCCCTTTCTACTCCACCTTCCTTTCACCCTCCTGGTATAATCCCTCTCACCACTGGTCCTAAAGGGATTATCTGTCCTGAATTCCCCATGTTTCCGGTTGCTATCTGTACCAGTGTACATCCTCTGGTCTAGTGGGATTTGTAAGGTAGAATTTGTATCATGATAGTAGGAGGTAGGAAGCATTTAAGAACTAGAGGAAAGTTGCATATTTTATCATCGCTATACTGTATCCTGACTGGCTCATCATCTCATGATCCTTCTGGAAGGGAATGTTGCTTCGCCTGCAGATAGACTTTGGGTCCCCAGTATGTACTCTGTCTCATTTACAATAATATAATTTTTAGTTTTAATGAGCTGTTTGAAACTCCCTTGTTCTTGGCATCTAGTAGATTGGAAACAGTTTCATTGCACTTGGTGATGTCATCTATTAGACTTAAGTCAAATATATAGGTTCATACATGTTGAAGCCCTAAGCAACAGTTGAAAATTGGGGAATTATCAGCTAAATTTAGGATTGCTCACCTTTCTGTATTTTATAAGTCACGGAATTAAGTGTTTCCTTTTTTGATTCTGTATTTTGGTTTAATTTAGTATTGCTAAGAATTCATTTAATTTTCACAATGTTAGTACACTGCTGTATCAAGAGAATTTCAAGAGTTACTTTATTAGGTATCCATAGATGAGTATTTTATATAGAAGGCTGAGAACTGGAGGTGTCATGGTTGAAAAGGATTATAAAGATTGAATATGATAATTTTTTCATTGCTGTAAATGTTAACATAAGCTGTGGAAATGGCAGGAAAGGGAATATAAGAAAATTTTGAAATAAAAAAATGAATGATATTGTAAAATTGAAAGAAGTTTAAGTGATACAAATTAATGTTTATAAATGTATTGTTGTGTGCTAGGCTGGAGATATATTTCTAGTCAACAATTTAAAAATATTTCATGAAGTCAATAAGTGTGAGCAAATCTATAAATATATTCTTATCACATTATCAGTTCATAATGGAAAGGTCCCCAGAAAGGCAAACCTGCTTATATTTTATTCTCACAGTGATTTTTGCTATGGTAATTTTATCGATAACTTAATTTTTCTTGGAGGGAAATTGTACTTTGTCAAACACAACTTATCTTATTTCAGTTTTAACATAACTCACTTATGGCTCATGTATTAATTTTGTTGTATAGATGATTTGATTGAAGTATAACTTGAAAGAACCAAAATTAAAAGTGTATGATTGGATGAATTTTCATAAAGATGGGCATAACCAGGGAACCAGTATAAGGAGGCAAAATAGTATAGACATCTCATAATTATCTCCTCAAGCAGCAGTCCTTCACTTCTCCCTGGAGTACCCCACAATCTGACCTCAAATCCCACAGATTCCCTTGTTATGAGTGTCAGATCGATAGAAACTTTCAGAGTTTCTGGCAACTTTCGAGCATTATGTTTGTGAAATTTGTTCATGTTGTAGGACTTACTAGAAGATTTCTTCACAAATTTCTCTATCAATTTCCATGCATTAATAGCCTAATTTATTAATCTATGGGATTATCGAGCATGGAGCTGTTTCCACTTGTTGATGATAATTAGAATGGTACTATGAAGCTTGTTTTGCATAGTATTTAGGACATCTACATGTGCATCGTGGTTCTGCTATAGCTAGACAGAAATTGATGTGTACTTAACTTTACAGAAATGGTCGGTCTCTTCAAATGGTTTTGCTTGGATTTCTACTTCTAAGTTGAAAATATGCATTGGAGCTGTTCTACAAGATCTGATGAAGCACTGGCAGTATTCACTTGTCTGTGTCAGGAATCAGGAAAAGAGCTAGTTGGCCAACTCGGGCCAAGTGTGGGATGAACTCTATATTTGTACCTATTCCAAAGAAAGGTGCTCACGAAAATGTGATAAACATAGAACAATGGCCTCAATATCACATGCAAGTAAAATTTTCCTGAATATAATCTAACAGCAGTTGCTGAAGTGCAGCAACACACCTCTGCCAGATGAACAGGCCAGATGTAGAAGAGGGTATGGAACAAACAACAGCCTTGCTGATGTCAGATGGATCTTTGCTTAAAAGTGAGACTAACAGATAGATGTTTACTTATATTTATTGACTCTGCCAAGGCATTCAACTGGGTGGATCAGAACAAACTATGGATGGCCTGAGAAGAATGAGTATACCTGCATGCCTAACAGTGCTCTTGAGAAACTGTATTTAGATCAAGAGGCAGTTGTATGAAAACAAGAACATATTGAATCTTTTAATATCAGGAAAGGGTGTGCATCAGGGCCAAATACTCTCACTTACTTAATCTGTAAGTGGACAAAATATTCAGAGATGGTTTGTATGAAAAGGAATGCAACAGGATTTAAGGAAGTCTTTTTTTAAATCACTTTATTGGAGTCCCATAAAAATCTTATACAATTCATATACCCATCAACTGTATGTCAAGCATATTTAGACATCTGTTGCCATTATCATTATCAAAACATTTGCTTTCTACTTAAGCCCTTGGTGTTGGCTCATCATTTCCCCCTTCCTCTCCACTCCCCATTTCTTATAGATCCTTGATAACTTATAAATTGCTTTTTATTTATTTATTTATTTATTTATTTATTTATTTATTTATTTATTGTGGGCATCACTGCCTCTGGTGGTGGTGGGCGCTATCCTGAGAGCCGCCACTGGATTTGAACCGCCAAGACCATGGGCCGCAGTCCTGCATTCAACCACTTACGCCACCGGGGCTCAGCCCTTATTTATTTTAATTTTTTGGATAATTTATAAATTGTTATTATTTTGTCATATCTTACACTGATTGTGGTCTCCCTTCACCAACTTTCTTATTGTCCATACCCCAGGGAGGAGATTATATGTAGATCCTTATAATTGATTCTTCCTTTCTACCCTACCTTCCCTCACCATCTGGTATTGCCACTGTCTCTATTTCTCCTGAAGGAATCATCTGTCCTGGATTCTCTTTGTTTCTGGTTCCTGTCTGTAGCAGTGTATGTCCTCTGGTCTAGCCTATTTGTAAGGTAGCAGTGGGATCGTGATAAGGTGGGGTGGGGGAGAGGAAACATTGAAGAACTAAAGGAAATAGTATGTTTCATCACTGATACTCTGCACCCTGACTGGCTCATCTTTTCCCCGTGATCCTTCTGTAAAGGAATGTCCCCTTACCTACAGAGGAGATTCCTATCTGCACTTCCCTCATTAAAAGTGATAAAATTTTTAGTTCTTTGATGCCTGATACCTAATCCCATCAACACCTCGTGGTCACACAGGCTGGTGTGCTTCTTCCATGTGGGCTTTGTTCATTCAGAGCCAGATGACTGCTTGCTTACCTTCTAGCCTTTATAGCCAGGCACCATCAGCTTTCTTCATCACATTTTCCCATGCACACATTTATCTTTAGCAATCATGAAGATTGGCACACAATGATATTATATTTTGTTCTTTGATGCCTGATACCTGATCCCTTCCACAAGCCATGGTCACACAGATTGGTGTGATTCTTCCATGTGGGCTTTGTTTCTTCTGAGTGAGGTGGCCACTAGTTTACCTTCAATTCTTTAAGACCCTGAGACACTATATCTTTTACTGACCAGGCACCATCACTTTCATTCACCATTTTTGCTTATGCACACATTTCTCTTCAGTGATCATGTTGGGAAAGTTAGCATCATGGAACGCCAATTTAAGAGAGCAAAATGTTCTTACCTTGAGAGAGTACGTGAGTATAGGTCCAATGTCCATCTGCTACTGTAATACTAACCCTATAAATATATGCACACAGATATATTTTATTAAAAACCTGTGCTGTTCAGATAAGAAAATCTTCTTTGCTGAAAGTACTATATATTTGAATCACTCCCTAATGAAGATTAAGGACTGCAGCCTTCATTATGGATTACAACTCAATATTAAGAAGACCCAAGTCCTCAAAATTGCACCATCAGTAGCATCACGATAAATGAAGAAAAGGTTGATGCTGTTAATGATTTATTCTTGTTGGGCACACAATCAATGCTAATGGAAGCAGAAGTCAAGAGATGAAACAACACATTGCATTGGATCAGTCTGCTGCACAAGCCCTTTTAAAGTGTGGAAAAGGAAGGATATTATTTTGAGTATGAAGGTGTGCATGACTTAAACCAGAACAGTTTTAAATGCCTCATTTGCATGTGAAAGGTGGACAATTAATTAAGAAGATCAAAGAATATCTGATGGACTTGAATTATGGTATTGGCGAAGACTATTGGAATTACCACATATTGCCAAAAGGTTAAATTGCCAAAGTGTACCTCTCTCTTGAAAGAGGTACAGCCTAGCAGTTCCTTAGATACAAAGATGGTGCAATTTCATCTCTGGTGCTTTAGGCATATTGTTAAGAGAGACAAAAATCACAAAGAATGACATCATACTTGAAAAAGGAGAGGATCAGTGAAAAAACCAGTGACATTGAACACACTGAATGAACACAATGGTTCCAACTGTTTGCTAATTGACAAGAACAGTTGTAAGAATGGATTATATCTATCCACCTTTGAGGAAATCCAATCAGATACAAATATAACTCAAATTTATGCATCTTCCACATAAGTGAGTTATGAATAAGTTGAAGGATTCTACCAATGCCTTCAGATGGAAAATGATCAAACTTGATAATTATTGGTTAATGCATTGAAAAAGTTCAAAACAAACAGGAAGGAATAGTTCTTAAAAGGGACTTGGTGACAGAAACAAAGATGAAGAATTTTGCAAGACCTATGACTTCTTCAGAGCAAAATACCTTTTCAAAAATACAAAACACTTTTCACACATGAACTTATATAATGGGAATACACAGAAATCAAATAACTAAATATGTGGGAAGAAAGATGGAGTGCTGGTATGCAGTGGTTATGCATTGGATAGTGATCCTTATCATTCTAAACCATCAGAAACAAAACAAAACAACAACAACAACAGAAATCATCAGCAACTCCACAGGAGAAAGATAGAATTTTCTTCTCCCTGTAACAGTTACTATTTTGGAAGTTTATGGGGGAAATTCTACTTTGTCCTATAGGGTTATTATGATTTGGCACATATTTGATGTCAGTGAATTTAGTTTTAGTTTTAGGTTTTTTTTTTTAATGGGAGAAACAATGGAGAAGCACAATATCAGCAGCTAAAACCAGGTCATGGGCATACTGGGTAACACACCATCAATTGCTTATCTGAAAGTTCAGGATAAAACTGAAGGGCATTAGTCAATGAAAGCCAATATATGATTTAATTTTATCCTATCTTAATTTCAAGAACATCTCAATAACAGATTTAACATATTGAAAACCAGAGACAGACGGGCTGATGAACTGTAGAAGGACATCAAAAGTACCATTCATGATGGAAGCATAGATCTTTCAAAAGAAAGGAAAGAACAAAGAGATCAGAGTAGATGTCAGAAGAACTTGGCTCTTAATAGTAACATAGTTAACGCAAACAGAGAAAGAATGAAATCAGAGAGCCGAATGGAAAACGTCACAGAGCAACTCTAAAAGACAAAGCCAAATATTACAATGAAATGTGCAAAGATCTCTAATTAGAAAATCAAAAGGAGAGAATTAAAATATTGAGAGATTCTATGGGCAAATTATCGAATGATACAGGACATATTGAGGGGATGGAAAGAATGCACAGAATCAGTATACCAAAATAGATAGGGGGCATTCTATCATTTCAAGAGTTGAAAATGAGCAAGAATCAATAATGATGAAGGAAGAACTTCTAGCTGCAATTATAGAAATATACAAAAATAAGGTCCAAGAATTGACAGAATACCTATTGAAATTATTCAATTAGCTGATAAAGTACTAGAATGCCAGGAATTTGGAAATCAGCTCCTTGCCCTAATGACTGGAAGAGATGCAGATATTCAAAATTCCATAGAAATATGACACAACATAATGCTCAAACTATTGAAAAATACTATTGAAATCACATGCAAATAAAATTTTGCTGAGTATTATCCCAAACCAGTCAAATTAATGCAATGATAGGGAGCTGCCAGAGGTTCAAGGCAGATTCAGAAAAGGATCTGGAACAAGAAATATCATTGTTGAGGTCAGATGGATCTTGGCTCTAAACAAAGAATGCTAGAAATAAGTTTACTTGAGTTTCATTGACTATGCAAAAATAATCATCAGGTTGGATAACTTTGAGAAGAATGGGAATTTCAGAACATTATTTGTGCTCATGTGGGACTTCTGCATGGTTCAAGAAGCAGTTGCGTGAATAACACAAGGAAATCTTGCATGGCTTAAAATCAGGAAAGTTGTGTGTCAGGGTGGAATCCTCTCACCATACTTACTCAATCTCTGTGTTGAGAGAATCTTCAGAAAAGAAGAATTATAGAAGGGGGGACTCCCCATACTCAAAAACAAACAAGCAAACAAAACCCAGAGAAAACTCCCCATTTCCTTACAGGAAAGAGTGGAGCAGCTTGCTTTGTGTTTGTGTACCCAATAGTGGAGCCTGGGAAGGATCTCTCTGGTCTCAGTGAATTTTTTCATAAAAGCAACCTCTTTTCAAAAAAGCAAACATCTTTTTTGTGTGATGATCAATTGAAGAGAACAGTGAACATCTGAATTTTTCTTCCAGCTTGGGAAAAATGCTGCAGAAACTGTTGTTCCACTGTACACAACTTATAAGGAGAGCACTATGGGAAAAAAAAAACCTCGTGTGTATAAGTGGTTTTTAGTTTCTAAAAGGTGAAATGTCAATTGACAACAAACCTCATTCCAGATGTCCATCAAGTTCCCAAACACACTAAAATGTAGACCTGATTTGTGCTCTTGTATTCATTGTCAAACAATGGACCATTGAAGAGATAGGGAAGTTATCAGGACCATCTTGGAGCTCAGTTCAGGAAATGTTAATGGAAGATTTGGGAATAAGAAAGGGTGCTGTGAAATGTATGCCTTGGTTTCTGACTGAACAGTACAAAGATCATCAGATGGAAACATGCTTTGCTTTGAAATAGCAGCTCTGAAATGACTCAGAATTTTAATTCAAAGTCATTACTGGTGATGAGACATGATGTTAGTCCTAGGACTCTGAAATAAAACATCAATCAAGCTAGTGGAAGATGCCACTGTCACTTCACCCCCAAAAATCCTTATGAAGTGAAGTCAATAATCAAGATGGTGCTCATTTTTAAAATAGTATTGGTTGTTCGTTCCACCATGTCAGATTGTTGTTAGTATATGTGCTGCCAAAGTGAGAACTACCATGTCAGACTGTTAATCAAGCACTCTATTAGAAGCTCTGAAAAGACTGCAACAGTGTGTGATAAAAAAGGTCTGATTTATGGCAGATAGGGGACTGGTTTTGCGACCATGACAATGCACCTGCTCACACAGCCATCTCAGTACACCAGTTTTGGGCAAAAAACAGCATGCCTCTCTTGTCCCACGCATCTTAGTCACCTGAGATTGCACAGTGCAACTTCTGTTTGTTTCCATGATTGAAGAGAGACATGGAAAGACAGTGAATTGAAGAAATAGAAGAGGTGAAGAAAGACTGAGGTAGGTGTCAGCCACTCAAACATATGAGCTTGAAAATATTTTAAAGAATGGGATAACAGATTTGACTAGTGTATTAAGTGTAATGGAGAGTACTTTGAAGGTATAGGGTTGTTTTGTAAAAAAATTAAACATATCTTTGAAACTAGAAAAAAATTCTGGGTTTTGCTTGGGTACTGCCTTGTCTAAAGAAAAATGAAGCATTGTGCAGAATTGGAAGAAGGTTCATTAACAACCTGTGACATTCAGATGTCATTACTTTTTGTGATGAAAATGAGGCGGAATTGAGGCACTTGATGATTTATATCAAAGATTGAACCTTCAAGATGGAGTGAAAGTCAATGTAGAGAAGATCTAAATCCTTACTACTGGAACAAAAAGGACCATCATAAATAGAGAGAAGATAGAATATGAGAAGGATTTTGCCTTGCTTGAACCCACAACTTCGTGGAAGCTTCAGTCAAGAGATCAAAATACTCATAGCACTGGGTTAGGCTTCTACATCAGACCTTTTTAGAGAATTGAAAATCAAGAATTTTATTTTGAGAACTAAGTTCCACCTGACTGAAAACATGTTTTTTTTCCCCATCGCTTCATATGTACATGGAAGTTGGTCATTGAATATACAAAAGCAGCTAAAAATCAAATATACAAAAACATTTAAATTGTAACACTGGAGCATAACAATAAAAACATCACAGACTGGTAAAATTACAAATTGAACTGTCTTAGAAGAAATATAGTCAATGTGCTTCTTAGAGACTAGGATGTCAAGACTTTGAATTATATGCCTTATATACTTGGGATGTGTTGTCTGCAGGGTTCAGTCCCTGGACAAATATATAATCTTGGTCAA
Organism: Nesogale talazaci; assembly: GCA_004026705.1. Classification (NCBI taxonomy): domain Eukaryota; kingdom Metazoa; phylum Chordata; class Mammalia; order Afrosoricida; family Tenrecidae; genus Nesogale; species Nesogale talazaci. The sequence continues at coordinate 111,082 of PVJH01005526.1, forward strand.
ATGAAGGGAAGAAAAATAAGGAAGACCCTAACAGAGATGGACTAACACAGTGGCTGTAAGAATTGGATCAGGCGAAGGACAACTGGGAGACATGTACAGTACAGGGCAGTGCGGTGTTTATTGTATTTAGGTTTGCTATGAGTTGAAAG